>SNQJ01S0179165.1:0-19572 GCA_010110895.2 Picea sitchensis | reverse complement strand
CCCCATTGCATTTTATCCGGTGGATTGGATTCGCATTTCCAGTTATTTTATGAGTCCCAGTGACAAGGGACAGGTGAAGTGGAGAAGTGCCAAGATTATTCAGTTGGAGAAGGAAGCTCATGCCATCCATTTGTGGAACAAAGAGAGCAGAGGGCTAAACGTGGAGGAAGGGAGCATTATGCATCATATCTTCAATAACAACTGTATTTTCTGCCTTTCTGTACAAGGAGACGCCTGAGGTTAAAAAGGAGGAGGAGGAGGAGATGCGTGAGGGGAAAAAGGAAGAAGGTGCTCTTTTCCTCCTTCTCGTGTACATTGTAATGTGTAATACTCGCGTCATGAAAAATTGATCATGGCTTTTATTTGGGCTATGGTTTCATTTGTGCCAGTTCAACTAGGAAGGAGGATATTATATTTTTGGTTGAAACTTAGATATCTAATATAATATCTAATATAGCAGGTATAATGATAAAGAATATGTGTTTTCTCTTAAAAGGTAATAAGTTCAAATTCAGAGAGCTAGGATATATACTGTAGACTCGGTATAATGGTAAAGAATATGTGTTTCCTTTTAAAAGGATATGGAACAAGATATCCTACCACAAAGTGATTGGAGAGATAGCTTCTTACATAAGAAATGATATTTTTCTTCACATTAGACTTCACAATAAAGAAACTTTCAATATAGCAATTTGTTATTTCCCACCTATTAGTTCACTTTTTATCAGAAAATCAATCTACATAAAAATTGTCCTATTTATACAACAATTTGTTATTTCTCACCTATTAATTCTACCTTTTATAAGAAAGTGAAGACTTTCAAGAATTTTTGTGGTACCAAGCTAATCAAAATTTGCACTTCTCAAGATCTAATAATTTGTGATGGTCCAATGAAATGGTTGAAATACAATAGGATGAGTTGTATCCATGGGCTTCAAAGTAGTGTCGAGATTATGTGATATCCAATATCCATGTATACAATAAAATAGTAAATTCTGACCTCTTAAATGACTATGAGCGTAACTTCAATAGTAAACCTTAAACTCTGACTCTAATCTTAGTAATGCATAAAATCCCAATCGAAGAGAATTTTAATAACCAAAAGCATTTGGTTTTCAAAAAAATTAAGCTAATATTTTCTTAAATGATTTAAATAATGAGTTGAATCTCCTATCAAATAAGAACAATATTCAAGACCTTTATCATAATTTTATGGCAACTCTCTCTAATTCTATTAAGAAGTTCTATATCGAGGTGTTGTGTAAAAAGGAAAATAGAATAGTGTTGTGTAGAAAAGAAAATAGAATGATCAACCCTTGGTATGATAAAGAGAGTAAAATTTCTAGAAAATCCATTAAGAACAAATCTAACAAGATAAATCGATACAAAGCCTTGATCCCAAGGAAGAAAAGTGTGTTATATAAATAAAAAGTAAGAGAAGCTTTTGCACATATCTAAGATAGATCGTAAGAAATTATGGGATTGAAATTCCTACGTTAAAAATATTTATGAATCCCCTAATGTCATGGACATCATTTAAACCATTTCTTTAGAAAAAGAATAGTTTTCAATAAATGACATATATTTTGGACTTAAGCAGCTCGCAAAAGGGAAAGGTAAGGACATTGAAGGCTACCAAGTAGAAATCTTAAAAACTAGAGAGTGTGTCCTCATTCCTCACATCCCCAAGCTTTTCGATTTAGAAATCATGTAAGACTTCCCCAAACCCTAGAATCAAAGCCTCATCGTACCTAATTTTAAAGGTGGGGATAAAAATAATCCCTCTAATTATGGGACCATTATGATTAACCCCCTTTTAACCAAGTTTTGTTGAATTATTTTGGAAAAAAATATCAGCGTATAGCTAGAAAGCCATAAAAAAGAGCTACATGATATATCACATTTAGAAGTTATCATTCAATTATAGACCACCTTGTTATGCTTAGGATCATTATAGAGGAGTGCCACAATAATAAAACCAATATTTTTTGTTGTTTTGTTGACTTTAGAAACGCTTTTGACATGGTGCCTAGGGGATAGGAATAACCTTTAGAATACATTAGAAGAGCTAAACTTTCCTTTCAAGTTGAGAGTTGTTCTGATAAGGTTGTGATGGGTACTCAAATTGACATCTTTGTAGCACCCATCCAATACTTTTTGTACACCTTTTTTCTCATTTCAATTCCATCCTAGTACCCTTTTCATTCACAATCATGCATTTTTGGTCAAGCTATAATTATTTTGTCAACATGCCATTTCAATACTTATTCTTATGCATTTTTAGGAGATTATCACATTTCTCTGCTAGCATTGGTTTACAGGAACAAGGTTGCATAGGTACCTTCCCACCACAAGAGTTGCAACTCCTAAACATGAGTTACAAAAACTCTCTTCTCGAGCGTAGTTGTTGCAACTCTAGATTGTCGACACCATTGTTGCGACTCTCACTGTGCTACAACTCTTACTATGACTCTCATTGTGATGCAACTATTGTTGTGACTCTCATCGTGCTACAACTCTTACTATGACTCTCATTGTGATGCAACTATTGTTGTGACTCTCACTGTGTTGTGACCCTTGTTGTGACTCTCACTACAGGAACATTGTTGCAACTCTCCATTGTTGTGACTCTCATTGTGCTGCAACTCTTATCTCACCGTTGTTGCAACTCTCACTATAGGACCGTTATTGCAACTCTGAGATAGGTGTTGTAGCTCTACACCCATTGTAATAGCACAAAATTCAAATAACTAACTCCTTCACGTAGGAAAACGACAAAGGAAATTAGGCACCCGAAAAGGAATGAATGACTCATCTAACACTTTCCATATGGATTATTAAGTCATCATATGAACTATCTTTTCTATCTTTTGGAGGAACATTGTAACAAGATGGAACAACCCGATTCTCATGGTTGACCATCGATTTCCTTGAATAGTTCACGAAGAAAATATTGTGTATAAAGACCCCTGCTCTCTCTAAGTTGAGAGGATGGAGAGAAGGTAGAAGAAAGTTAGTGAACATAATTATATTGATTTGTGCATTTTCATTTTATATAAGTTTCATTTTGTTCTTCTACAAGTTGTGGTCTGTTGAGCATTTAAGTTCCCTAATGCATTCGTAAACCAATACCTCGTCTAAGGAGGTAGGACCCCCTCCTTAGCTCGGTAATATTTGTATCTTATGTATTTTATAGAAGTAGTTGTAGCATATTTTATATTTTTTTTATTTCCATCAATTCCTCTATTTAACACTTTGATGTAACTCTGGTATTTTCCCATTGTTGCAACTCATGTTGCCTCCAGTCCATGTTCATATTGTTGAACCTTGTTTTCTGACTAATAAATGTGTAGTTGCAGCTTCTCTTATCTATTTATTTTATTTCCAACAATTACTTTGTTCAATACTTTGTTGTAACTCTAATATGTTATGTGTTGCAACTCTTGATTACAAGATTTAGCTTTCTAGCTAACAATTGTTTTGTTTGCAATTCACGTTAGTTTATTTCCTTTGCTTACAACATATGTTCATGATACAGTGTGGTTTGATTTTTATAGCTTGAGGTTTGTTTCAATTCAATACATGAATCATCGTATGTTCGTCACATTAATCAAAATCAATTTAATACTTGAACACGTCACCTTTCCTGCAAGTGTGAAATTTACTTTCCAGTAAAGTGTGATATTTACTTTCCAGCAAGTGTGACGTTTTCTTTCCTGCAAAAGTATGTTTCCATTCCTGTAAGTGTGGATTTGATTTCAAGAAGTGGTGTGGTTTAATTTGATGACTTGATAAAGCATCTTCACATCTTACCTTGTGACATTCATTTAAAAGTACTACAACTCATTGGAAGTTGCAACATCATACTTGCATATACGGTGCATGAGAATTTGTAAGTTCAATACGACCTCGGATTGATAATTAAATGTACAACTCTTCATTTTCTTACTAAATTAATTAGGAAGTGATTGAAAAGTTTGTCATTTTTGACATCGTTGTTAAGGATCTGTCAAAAGTATAATTGATGTTTTTTTGTTGTTTGGATTTTCATTGCAATAGATTGAGTAATATGATTTCCTTTCATCAAATTATAGAATGTCTTTCTAATATTCTCTTTTCACAGAGCTAGGAATCAACAAGGTAGATTCATTAGTTCATCCAAAAACCCCCGTAAAAATGATAGTGAAAATCATTCTCAAGAGGGAAAGGAGTGCAATCAACCTAACTATTCATCACCTACAACAAATTCCCTTTCCAAAAAGAGACATGTGTCCTCTTCCCAAGAATCTGAGACTGTACAAGTTTCTATGCAAACAAAAATATATTCTTCATAAGATTTGATCAGTAAGCAGTACTTCTCTAGGGACTTCATCTTTCCTAACTCTTCGAAAGCACCTTCAAAAGTAGAGGACAACCCCTTAGAGGGAGATGGTACATGAAATTGTCAAGGAAGATATCTCTTCCTTTGGATTCTCGATTGGATAATAAAATGAAGAGACCAAAATGAAGAATATCCCTCATTCATCCTTGCCAAATTTTCATGGTCTATCCAAAGAAGACCTCGACACCTTCCTCTTTGAATTTGACGTGCTTTGTAGAAGTTATGATTATGTTTTGGATGCCTAGAAATTGAAACTTTTCCCTGCCACACTCAAGAACATTGCACTACACTAGTTCATGGGCCTTGGTAGGGACAACATCTACACATGGGATCAGATGACACAAAAATTCTTGGAGAAGTACCAATATTATTGTAAGGACAAAGAAATGACCATGAAGTCTTTAGAATGACACAATAGGAAGATGAGATCCTTTAAGGTTATGTCAAAAGATTCAACTATAATTTGCAGAGGGAAAGGTAGGGAGATTTTCCTTTCGAGACACGACGTGTCCTATTCTTTAGAGGAATATGAGATGACTTCATTGAAATTCTCAACTTGATGGGTATAGGAGATATCTCCCAGCAATATTATGATGTTATCTTGGAACTTTGTCGCAAATATTACATAGGTACTTCAAAAATGGGAAAAGGACCAAGAGATGTGTTGATAAGGACTGGAAAGACTACTAGAAGTGGAGTTACAAGAGCAGAAATTGAAAATATGTTATAGGATTTCAAGACTTATATACTTAGTTCCTTAAGCTCTCATTTGGACACACTGTAAACAAAGAGGAAGAGGGAAGAATAAGAACCATTTTTGGCATATTTTACCCAAAATGTAGAAGGAAACACCCAGGACTAACTGTAGGGAAGAAGAAGAAGAACCATTTTTTGCCACATTTTACCATATTTTACCGAAAATGTAATTGTCCATCCCTGCCAGGACTAAAATTTTCCTACCAAAAATCTAAGGAACTAGAGTAGATATGCTTTATTTCTCAAAAATTACCATGGAAACCCAAACCTCAAGGTATGGTTCAAGACCAGTCTCACTATTTTAATTCATATTGGACTAACCCTTCCATACAATATACTTCTCAGACATAGTGTCTGTCAGCACAACCATGGATGGCTCCTCCTCCTTCAAGATAGTTTTGTCAATAAGGGTGTGGTGTGGAAACGTTTCCCATGCAAAAAGGTGAAACCCCCTTGGATAAAGACCCATTGATCCAATATAGAGAGAAACAAATGGTTACCACTTTATCCCTAAATATACTCTTTATCTCAACAATCAAAATGAGAACAGAAGGATGGATGACTCACCTCTTTTACATTGGTTGTGCTCATTGCTCCAGCCCTTGATCTTGATGTCCAAGCTCCAAGAGAAGTCTTGTAAATAACACAACAATACCTTCTTCTTCTATAATATATTTTCAAGTAGAACAGATCTATCTATGATGAATTATAAAACTATAGAAATGCATATAGTGAACACATAGGCATGAAGGGAATAAGACAAGTTATATATTAATTGAAATCAATCAATAGTGAAGGACTTACAACATCAATCTTGATGTTGCAGCATTTCCTCCAATCTATCCTTTCTATCCCCTTGAATGTGACAAAATCATAGGTATGATTCTCTAAGTTCTCTCTCTTTCACTCAAGAATGGTATCCATTATATAGGATTTAAGGCATCACAACCATAGGATAGTTTTGAGAAGAGGATGTGGTCAAATGAGGATTTGGGTTAACCAACAAGATTGACCTAGCCTTGAATAGGAGGTAGCTCGAACCAATTCCTTAACCATCTGAAATCTCTCGGAAACAACCTCACAAAACAAGGCATGATGGTTGCAACTATTTCATCGCCCCCCCCTAGAACTGGACACAAGGTGATACTATCGCTCCCTTATAACTGAGAAAAGAAGCGATGATCTAGGTTTATCCCTCCTTGTATATGGGAAAGGGGGCGATGAATCTCAAACATACCAAAATCTCAAGGAAAAAGGTATTATTTCGATCTCCAATGGATAAGTTTCTTCTTCAACATGTCTAGGGATTATGACATGCACTTTCTCATGGTGATGAAGTTGAAACACTCAAGTGAAACACTTGGTAAAGTGTGAAACTTAGGTGTATAACATATGCGAAACTTAAGCATGAAATTTGGTAACATGACACTTGCGACATTTGGTAACGCAACACTTTGGACACTTAAGTGCGACATTTGGTAGTACGATAATTGTGACACTTACGACACTATTTAGTGAGAAATTTGGTAGTGCGACACTTAGGTGTGTAACAAATTCCCCCTAAAGTGTGAAGTCAGAATAAAAGTTGATGGCTGAGACACTTTACAAAAATATGTATGTGAGGGTTCTGGAATAAGAGAGCCGGGAAGAAACTGCACACAAACATCAAAATGTATATCTGTATCAACCCTGAGGTAGGCATACACATGCTCAGAATAAAATGACTTAAAGCATAGTCACCAACCAATACATTGTGGATCCATGAAATCATTTACTAATGATATGTCCACCAAAGATATAATGTGGATCCATACCTTCCATGACGTGATCAGGTTGTGGCCATGAAAGAATACACAGTGAAGCTACGATATGACAAAAACATAGTCATGGACCAATAAAAAGTGGATCTATGTGACAACATATATATCAGTGAGATCGCCAACATGATGGCTATACTGGAATCTTCTTAAGTACTCAAATAATCTCCATCGCAACCTGGGTGAGGCACGTAACAAAGGTGTGTTCCCAGGGTCTACGTCTTGATCCCAAAATAGTGTGCTTCTAGCCACGTGAATAGATGTGTTTATCTCAAACATGGTAGAAAACACTTGATTATCAGTCATTGATGTATACCATTAACAAGTGCAAGGTAAATCGCCAATGATGATTATGACTCCCAATGTACCTTGGTACATTCCAATGAATGTGAATAAATGAGTTGAAGTCCAACATTCATGGAATCATTCGATTAAAGGCTAATGAGGTAAACCCACTGTCGAAAGTGAGGAGACCTATCATTGAGGCATGTAGGTTCCAAGGTACTAATTGGTTTCTAATTATAATTCCCAGATAATGTGTTGAAGTCGAAAGGAATAGACTCGTTGAAGCAGGGCCATGATGTGTCCCCCATCATCAACAAAAAACTAACATGGGAAAGTGATGTAAGATGATAGATCAAATGAGCATAAACTGACATGAGGATGAAGGTTGGTAATACTGCAATGTGGTTGATTTAAGCTGAAACTTCCCTTGAACATTGTGAGGCATGAGAGATGACTTGGCAGCATTGAATTGACTGACAGATAGACCAAAGCATCATGTGACGATAACTGGAGCACTCTTTAGGTGAGAGGAAGGAGTGTAATGAATCATAGGATTGATATGACTCAAAGACAATAATATTACCCAAATGTAAGACAAGACGTAAATAGGTTCCATGTTCAAGGGTGACGACAAACATTTTCCATAATTCTTTCCAAAAACTAACCCACTTCCCTCAATTTTTTCACCCACCATGAACGATGAGTACCTCTTTGTTTTTTAATGGGCTTGAGGAGGATAATAGATGATCGGTATAGTTCATATTTGATCAGTCCCCCGTCCCATGTTTATATATCCTTAAGAGGGAGGGGTTCAGTCGCATATGGGTCCTTCAATGTATAATTTTACAAGACCAAAGAAGGTAAAATCGATGGTATTTTCACATTTAGAGAGTCTAAAAATATATTAAAGAAGATGCCAAGGGTGTTATTTTTCATAAATTTAGTCCCCCAAGCCCAAAAGAGTGTAAAAAAATACCAGGCAGAACTTGATACAAGAGCATCTGACAAAAAATTATAGAATTGATCTCAAGGATCAAAAATATTTACCAAGGGAGTAGGTTTCCTAATTTGTTATATTATATTATAATAATTATGAAATGTCTCTAGAATACATTTTTGTTGAGTTTGTTTGATAATATATCGAGTTGTTTGTCATAGGTGTTAAGTTTGTTGCTAAATATTAGAAATAGATATCTAGTTTAGGAATTCTCTAAGATAAATAAGGATTCATTGTTTGTGAGCCATCTGAGGGCTCGAGATATATTGTATGTTTTGTAAGAGGCAAAGGGGAGCAAGTGTGTGATATTGAATATGTAAAATTGTGGATCGCATAGGTCTAAAAGACCAAGAAGGAAAGAGATTTCCTGTGTAAATTTACTCCTTCATTGATCAAAATAAAGAACAGAGTGTGTGGTGTTGTCGCACTGTGTGTTTGAATTGTTAAACTCTAGGTATAAGCTATCTTGGTAGAATGATGAGTTTATGTGATTGCAGGAAGACCGTGCGCAATTAATGTCAGCAAGCTCTGATTTGGTGCAGTGGAACACCCCGTAAATATCTATGACAAGTTAGTATTGTTATAGGATTTCACGTGCAGAGTAACCTACAACACCCCCTCATTGTTTGTTGAATTTCGCACAGAATTGTTTGTGACTAATTTCGTCAACATTGTTCATTGATGCTTTTGCTCAAAGGTATTCCATGTAGTGATAATTACGCATAGAGTTATCTATGATAGAGAGCAATTTAGCATTGTAGAAAAAGGAAAAATTTCAGTGCATGTTTGTGTTGACCCGAGGCTAGAAAAGCAGCTAGAATATTGACTACGAAAGAGTGTTGAAAACTTTGTGATTGTGGGTTGAAGTTTACGGTATTTTCCATCATTTTTGGTATCAAAGAAGCATTGTATCTAAGAAATCATACCACCCAAGTGAGTAGGAAGAGATAGGAATGTGGCAATTTATGAGTTACACTACGAGCTGAGGAACATTCAGGAAAGAATGGAGGCCATGGAGACAACACATAGGAGAGAACCTAACATAGGAGATGTCGATGAGGGTGAAGATACAGGATCTGATGAGGAAACCAAAGGATCTCCAAGAGGAGAAACAACAAAGGAAAAGCTAGTAAGAATAGTAACAAAAGTTGGATCCAGGCCTAAGATGGAAGTGCCCATGTATGAAGGTGATTTAAATGTTGATGAATAACTTGACTCAATAAATTCCATGGATAAATATTTTGATTATGAAGAGGTAGAAGATGAGAAGAAGGTGAAGCATGCAATGACTAGGCTAAAAGGACATGCATCTCTATGGTGGGATGAGTTGCAGGAAGACAGAAGGAGAAAAGGAAAAGTTAAGATGAGGATTTGGGATAGAATGGTGGCCAAATTTAAAGGCAAGTTCATGCCTAAGGATTATCAATTGAATTTTTTTAGACAATTGCAAAACCTTAGATAGAAAACTATGATAGTAAAAGAGTACACAGAGGAATTCTATAGGTTGAACATTAGAGATGGTCACATTGAAGAAGAAACTAAGATGGTTTCTAGATACATAAATGGTTTGAGGTAGGAAATTCAATATGAAATCAATCTTTTGTCCCTGAGAATTGTTGAAGATGTATACCAATCATCTTTGAAGGCAGAAGAGAAGATGGCCAGAAAGTAGATACAGAGAAACAGAGGAAGAAGTCCAACAAGAGACAAAGAACAATCTAACAGGGGAAGATTTCATCCTTCAAAAGAAGAGGAAGGGAGTTAAAGAAGCCAGTCACCAAGAGGAGGAGAATAAAGAGGAAGAATATTTTTCTCAAGAGGTCGAGGAAGAGGCAGAGAAATGAGATGGTATACATGTGGTAAAATAGGACACATATCATAAGATTGTCTAGAGAACAAGGAAAAATATCATAGGAATGCACATGTTGCAGAAACCAAGGAAGAAGATGTGAATGCAGTAGCAAAAGAACAAACTCCAAAGGTAGGGGAATTATTGTTGCTGAAAAGAGTTTTGGTTAAGGTAGAAAAGGAGATTCATGAACCATATCAAAGGAAAATTATGTTTAGGATTGTATTTAAGTCAAGAGGTAAGTGATGTAAAATTTTCATTGATAGTGGTAGCACAGACAATTTGGTTTCCACAGATATGGTAGAAAAATTGGGATTAAAGAGGCTAGTACATCCCACTCCCTACAGAGTGTCCTAGTTGTAGGAGGGACATAAAATTTTGGTGAATGAACAGTGTAAAGTGGAATTCCATATTGGTAGCTACAAGGATTAGGTGTTATGTGATATAATTCCTATGGACATCTACCATATTTTTCTGGGAAGGTTGTGGCAGTAAGATAGGAAATCCATCCATGTTGGTAGAAGGAACACTTATTCTCTCGAAAAGAATGGGAACAAGAATGTGTTGTTACCTTAGAAGTATGAGACAACCAAGGATAAAATTGGTCCAGGTGTATTATTGATAAGTGGGAGGGAGTTGCTACAAGAAGTCAAGAAAGAGAAGAGATGTATTTTTCCTTAATTGGTAAGTCAAAGGTAATACTCATTAATACAAACCTGGATCATTTACCTATAAAATTTAAAGTTATTCTTGATGAATTTTTTGATATTATAGTAGATGACTTACCAAATACTTTACCTCTTGTGAGAAGTATTAGCCATGACATTGATTTAATCCCTAGAGAAATTTTTCCTAATAAAGAAGCCTATAAAATGACCCCACAGGACAATGAAGAGATTAAAAGGTAGGTACATGAGATATTAGATAAAGGATTGGTGAAGGAGAGTTTGAGTCCATGTGTTGTACCAACAATACTCATCCCAAAGAAGGATGGAGGATGGCACATGTTCACTAACTCCATAGAAATCAAAACAATTACCATAAGGTACATATTTCCATTGTCTCGCATAGATGATTTGATGGATTATTTTAGTGGTTCAAAATATTTTTCAAATATTGATTTAAAGAGTGGATATCACCAAATTAGAATTAGAGAAGGGGATGAATGTAAAATTTCTTTCAAGACTAAAAGTGGATTGTATGAATGGTTGGTGATGCCATTTGGGATCACAAATGATCCTAGTACATTTATGAGGTTAATGAATGAGGTCTTAAAAAAATTTATTGGAAAGTTTTTAATAGTCTATCTAGATGAAATCATGATCTATAGTAAAAAAAAAGAGGAACATTTAAGGCATCTCAAGATGGTTTTGAGTACTCTATAGAAGGAAAAATTGTTGATAAATTTGAAGAAATGTAGTTTTATGAATAGGGAGTTGATATATTTGTGGTTTGTAGTATCTAAAGAAAGTTTGAATATGGAACTAGAAAAGGTTCAAGCAATTGTGAATTGGAAAACCCCGAGAAATGCATTTGAGGAAGGATTATTGTTCAAGAACAGTAAATTGTGCATACTAAAGTGCTCAATGAGGGAAAATCTGATCAAAGAAAAACATAGTGGAGGACTATAAGGACATTTTGGACAAGATAGAACCTTTTATCAGGAAAATTCTTTTTATTATTAGCTAGGTATCCAAAATCAAGTGAAGAAGTTTGTAGAGAAGTGCATAATTTGTTAGCATGCTAAAGGGAGAATTCAGAATACAGGGTTGTATCATCCACTACCCATTCCAAGAAGGCCATGGGATGTAGTGAGTATGGATTTTATGTTGGGATTGCTAAGAACATAGAGAGGTAATGATTCAATCTATGTTGTGGTATATAGATTTTCAAAAATGACTCATTTCATTACTTGTACCAAGACTAGTGATGCGACAAATGCTGCAAATTTGTTCTTTAAAGAGGTTGTAAGGTTGCATGGTTTACCCAAAAGTATAGTTTCTAATAGAGACACTAGATTTGTGGGACACTTTGGGAGAACATTATGGGAAAATATCAGAACTAATCTCAATTTTATCTCATCCTATCATCCATAGACTTGTGGATGGGCCGAGGTAGTAAATAGAATTCTGGGAAATATTTTGAGAATCCTTGTGAATGAGAACCCTAGGTAGTGGGATCATATACTTTCTCAAGATGAGTTTTCATATAATGACTCACCAAATATAAGCATAGGGATGAGTCTATTCCAAATTTTGTATGTAATGCATCTTAAGGGAGTGTATGAGTTAAGGAATTTGTGAAAGCAGGAAATAAGAAGTGTTGACAGTGAGGATTTTGCAGTGAGTATACAAGAGTTGCAGGAAAGGGTCAAGCAAAAATTGCAAGAGAATAACCACAAGTATAAGAAGAGAGTAGACCTAAAGACAAGATCACTGGATTTTGAGGTTGGTAACTTGGTCATGGCGTATTTGAGGAAACAAAAGTTTCATGTAGGGACTTATAACAAATTAAAGCTTAAAAATACTGGACCATGTAAAATTTTAAGGAAATTTTCTTCTAATTCCAATGAAATAGAACTTCTAAGTGGTATTGGAATTTATCCAATATTTAATGTTGCAAATTTGTATCCCTTCAAGGAGACAAAGGATGTTTCAACATATGAAACTCTAAGTGATGGAGATCAGACCATAGGATGGTAACTAACAACTACCCAAAGCAGTGCAAAAGGAGATCAAGATAGTGATGGAGATCAGACCATAGGATGGAAAGAACAACTACCCAAAGAAGTGCAAAAGGAGATCAAGACAGTATTGGATATGAAACTATCAAAGAAAACCAAAGACAAAGAATATTTCCAGTACTTGGTCAAATGGAAAGGTCGACCAGTAGAGGATGCTACTTGGATGAAAGACATTGAAATTTCCAAGTATGGTTCATACCTTGAATACGTGATGAATAGTTTTTTTCTTCCCTAGGAGTCTAATGGAGGAGCATCTAACAACAAATTCTAGAATTGATCTCAAGGATAAAAAAAAATTACCAAGGGAGTTGGTTCCCTGATTTCTTTTATTATATCTATAATAATTATGAATTGTCTCTAGATGACATTTTCATTGAGTTTGTTTGATTATATATCGAGTTGTTTGTCATAGGTGTTAATCTTGTTGTTAAATATTAGGAACAAATCTCTAGTTTAGGCATTTGTTAAGATAAATCGGGATTTATTATTTGTGAGCTATCTGAGGGCTCAAGATATATTTAATTCTTTGTAAGAGGCAGAGGGGAGCTATTGTGTGAGATTGAATATGTAAAATTGTGGATTGCATAGGTCTAAAAGACCAAGAAGGAAAGAGATTTCTTGTGTAAATTTACTCGTTCATTGATAAAAATAAAGAACATAGTGTGTAGTGTTGTTGCACTATGTGTTTGAATTTTTCCATGTTGTTTGTTTGAATTCTTAAACTCTATGTATAATCTATCTTGGTAGAGTGACGAGTTTATGTGATTGTAGGAAGAGCGTGCGCAGTTAATTTCAACAAGTTCTAAATTTATGTTTAAAATAATATTTCCTGAGTATTTGTCTTCACATGAATAGACAATCATGATTTGGAGCAGTGGAACACCCGTAAAGATATACGACAAGTTAGTATTGTTGTAGGATTATGCGTGTAGAGTAATCTGTGACACGCCTACATTGTTTGTTGAATTTTGCGTAGAATTGTTTGCGATAGATTTCGTCAACATTGTTTGTTGATGTTTTGCGTAGAGGTATATCCGTGTAGTGGTAATTATGTTCAAAGTTATCTATGACAGAGTGTAATTCATCACTATGGAAAAAGGAAAATTTTAAGTTCTTTTTCGTGTTGTTCGTGTTGATAAGTAGCATGAATATTAACTATGGAAGAGTGTTGAAAACTCTATGATTGTGGGTTGAAGTTGATGTTATTAACCATGAGAACTCTTCTAGTCAAGATTGACTAGATTGTTCCTTTTTCATAGTTACTCTTATGAGGATGAAAAAGAGAAAATACCACTCGAAAGATGACTCTTCATTTTTTTATGATCTCGAAGAATGACAAAGCATGCTCTCACGAACAAGGCCATTGGAGAGGAAAAAATATCATATCGAAAAAGTCTTGCACAAGTAAGAGATGAATCGATGCAACATATGTTAGAAATCTCCATCAAATAGTGTTTTCACTCAAAGAAATAACTTGTATGGAAGAAGGCAATGTGGACAATGAAAAATAACTAGTTTCAATGGATAAAAGAACAACTAGTGAAAACACCTAGTTTATTTTACCTCTTTTAGTATTGCCTTGTTGAAAATTTCCTCCTTTTAGGGTATATCTTGGAGTGTTGATTGTGAGAGATCCGGGAGACCATTTTTCAATTCGTCTGAAGCAAGTTAGTCTCATCTTCATGCTCTTTCATTTCACTATACTCTTAATTCATGTTGGGAAAGTATAGGGATAATTTAAGTTGATTTAGGGCTCTCTTGGCACCCTTAGGGATTATTTTCCCCCTAACACATCGATAGGAGTGATGAAGTAAGATTCATCACCCTATAGGGAGTGAATATAACCCTATAACCCTCTCTGGGGGGCAGATAGGCGCAATTTTTAAGAAACTTTTGCTAATAGATAGTCAAGAAAGCATTGAATGAAGCTCAAATTTGGACTAATGATTCTCCTTGTGATTTATAGGGAGTACTTGGACAAAATGATCAAATGGAAAGAGAGATAACATGAGGTTGATGACATGGTTTCCTCTCATGACCCAAACAGCATGACAGCCCTAAGAAACTGTAGTTTGCTTAAATTATTCAAGACTCGGAGCATGGGGAATCAAGCGCTTCTTTTGGAGTATTTGATAAGGATGTGGGATGAAAATGATCAAACTTTTCATGTAGTTCCTCATAGTCTTGAAATAGAGATGGAGGAAATTACTTATTAACAGGGATATCCAAGCAGGGGGCACCTATTAGTTTGTTTGTTCATTAAGGCACTGAGATGTCAACTAATGAATACATTGTTCAATATTGTAGGGAAGGTACCAGAAATAGTGGAAAGATTCCAATCAAGTACATCATAGATTGCCCTTTACACATAATCCTCTTCACTATCACAAAATTAGCGGGAAACACAGGAATGCATATTGCTTCAAATTCTCAGATGGCATACTCCATTGAATGCCTTGAGCCTAGAGTGTTTAATTGGTGTGGGGAATTTTTGGTGAATTTGAAATATCAAATCACCAAGTGTTAGATAGGGAGACATAAACAGTTCGGATATGGATCCACTCCTAGTGTCATTCTTCTTAGAGTAGGTGCATTTAATATTCCCATGGATAGATATGCCTGAGCATCTTCCAACCAAGCCACGGATGGAGACTTGGACTGGTCTCATGTCCTGATTAGGGGGTGGTCCCCATATTTTTGCATTTGATGCTAAATTATTCACATGGTGGGAAGATCAGATCCCCATGATTAAGGACTTCCCATATGTCGGAATGGATTTTAGAGGAGACAGGGATCTTGTTCTTCATGATGGATCACGGTGGGACGCGACAGGTATTTCTTTGAAGAAAGTAACCTTATATATATATAACTTTACAAAGGGGATCTAAAATCATTTTTGTTTTTATCTCGCAGATCAAGGAGCAGTGTGGTCGATAGGTATGTCACCATTACATTGACATGGAGAGGCACATCAGACAGAGGAAGTTGAAACTAGAGGGCTTAGATATGTGGAAAGGAACCTAAGGGATCTCACCATGGGTGTCCCTACAATGTGGATGTGATAGGTTCCTTACCATGTCCATAGGCATATAATGGGGGTGCCTAAGGGCATTAGCCATCTCTTACGATGGGTGTCTCAAGTGATCGTCTGTTACCTTGAGAATAATGTTCCAGAGGATGAGGATTATAGTCTTACATATTGTCCTATTTTTGCGATGATGTATGGTAAATGTAGCCCATTTTTTTCCCCAATGTACATTTTGGATTTTATGATGTAGAAAAAAAAATTGCTATTATATATATGGATTTTATTTCGGTTGCTTATTCTTAAGTGTTTAATCGAATGATGGTTTTTGTTTTTACACTTTTACATGCTTTGTGTTTATGTAATATTTATGTATGTGTTATATGCCAGTCTAACATGAAATTTATGAGTGCATCAAACATCACGTTAAATTCCCTTGGTGTATGTCTATATCAGATGTAATTGAATGATATTTCAAGGAGGTGAACCATTAGATGGAGATGAAGAAATATAGGATTATGGATGGAATAAATGCAATTCAGTTGAAAGACCAAAATTTGAGAGTTGAGACTAACAATCAAATGAGATATGCCAAAAGACGAATCCTTGGTAAAAATTCCAATTACAATGTGATATTATGCTATGTTGTTTGTCACAAGGCCAAGGAAAACTCCTCCCGATCTCACTAACTCATCAGTGGGGAAATAGACCACCTAAGTTGTAGGAGCTTGGTTCTGGGTATGTCGACTAGCACCATCCACAAATAAAAAATATACAAAATAGGACATTGACATCTATGCGTGTTGGTAAATGTTTAACAAGCAGCATATGCTTGTCATTGATGGCAAGTACAGTAGTGAAGATGGCATGAGTACAAGAATAAGTATCATAAGTATTTTAGGAAGACGCTGCAGAGAAAGATCGATAAGTTCAGAAGAGATAGTGTAGAGGATTGTTGGCAGGTTTAACAAGCAAAGTGAGCTTGTCATTGATGGCAGGATCAGAGTGTGCATTGATGGCAAGAACAGCGATGGAAAAGATCAACATGATCAATAGCGCAGTGATAATGGAAGAGGAGGAGCATCAGTGATCGTTGGACCCCATCCCAAATCCCCGATGACCATCAGATATGAATTCAGACAAGAAGAAAGCGCAGAAGAGGAGAACATATCTTAGGTGTCAGATCTGAGCGTAAGATCCAACCATCGTTGGATCAAGGAGAACCTGCAGGTTCATTAAAGAGCAAGAAGAGGGGAAATCACGAAGTGGTGAAATTGTGAAGTGGCGAAATTGCGAAGTGCGAAATGGAGAAATGATCCTAGCCATTGGATCAAGGTGTGATCTAGGCCGTCAGATCCAGGAGGTGAATATGGCAGACCACATCAAAAAGGATAGTCGTGGACTGTTAGATCAAGAGGATGTGTGGTGAAAGATCAGAGCACCACAAAGNGAAATTCAAAGGAAAGAGGCTCAAGCTCGCGATATGCGAATTCACGAAAAGATCTTGACCGTCAGATCACCAAGAATTGTGGACCGTTCATCAGGCATAAAGAAGGCCTGTGAAGTGTCGAAATCATGACAAGATCTGGACTGTTGGTTCCATAGGACACGTGGTGAAATATCGTCATGTTGCTGACTGGAAAGTCAAAGGAACGGGGTTCGCTAACCTCTCGAATTTGCGATATGCGAAATCGCAAAACAATCTTAACCGTCAGATCGAGGTTTGATCTCGACCATTGATCAAGCTCCATCTCAGAGTCTCGCCTATCGCTACTTGGAGTGACAAGAACCTCCATCACAGGAATCGCGAGATGCGAACTCACGATAAGATATGGACCTTCAGATCACCAAGGGTTCTAGACCGTTGATCTAAGCTCCATATCAGAGCTTCGCCTATCGCGACTTGGAGTGACAAGAATCTCCATCTAAGGAACCGCGAGATGCGAATTCATGAAAATATCAAGACCGTCGGATCACCAAGAACGTGGACTGTTGATCTGAGCTCTATCTCGGAGTTTCTCCTATCGTGACTTGGAGTGACGAGAGCCTCCATCTAAGGAATAGTGAGATGCGAGATTGTGAAAAGATCAGGACCGTTAGATCACCTAGAATGTGAACCGTCGATCTGAGCTCCATCTCGGAGTTTTTCCTATCGCGACTTGGAGTGATGAGAGCCTCCATCTAAGGAACAGCGAGATGCAAGATCGCAAAAATATCTGGACCATTGATTCATCAAGATCATGGACCGTCGATTAGGGTAGATGAAGATCATGAGTTCCCAGCGCCTTTTAGTGTAGACAGTGGTCACTGCCTATGGTCACGTGGAGGAAGGACCTAGTGTAGATAAGCTCTGCCTCAAAATTTCATGGATTGTGTCTGGTACGAATGCTGAAATACCAAAAAAGTGAAATGTCGTTGTAACCGGTGGTCACTGCCTGTGGTCACATAGAGGAGGGAGCTAGAGCAGCCAAGCTCCTTTTTGGAGCTCGTGACATGAAGAGTCAAGATGCCTCATCGCAGAATATCCAAATTGTGAAAGTGTGAAATGCATAAATCACGACAATATCCTTTAGAGCTAATCCAACGGTGCAGATGAAACTGAAGGAGATCGGAGGGCTATTGTTGCACGTCACAGTGTAACTGCCAGAAACCACTGATAGTTTTTGCCAGAGGACTCGAAGACACTTCGGGGTGATTGACAGAGGATATGAAGAGTCTCTGGGAATCATCAAGAGGGATGAAGATGCTCGTGGAGGTGATTGAAAGCTGGATGAGCATTGAAGCCTATAACTGGAACAGAGAAGGTGAGCTCGACTGTCATAGAGAAGACGAAGAGTCTCAATTGCCAGAGAGGCTGAGGAATCTCAGCATAACATACAGTGATGTTGAATGAGTGGAAAAACGGCCAGAGAAGCTGAAGAGTCATGATGATGATCAGACAGAGCACTCGAGTTGTGGAGGATATCGACACGGTGTGAGTATGCAGAGGTATTGCATGCATTGCATGCACAAGGTGCACAAAAGCAATAAATACACAGTACAGAGAAGAGATGCGGTTGTTGTTGGAGTTGTTGTTGTCGGTGTGTAGGAGAATTCAGGTGTGTGCAAGGAGGGAGAGTGCAACAGCTGAAATGAACAGAAGACAAAAGGTGCATTGAAGATGAATGGCGCATAGAGCATAAAAAGCAGAAATACAGACAGCGCAAGTCCTGTGTGCAGGAAGGCAGTGAGGCAGACAAAGAAATGAGATGCAGCAGAACAGTGATGAGTCTAGTAAGAAATTGTTGACGATTATATCACTGTAATAAGTTTCAATAGAAAATATTTATATTTCAGGGTGGAAGGGAGGTGCTAGGGAGGACTGTTTTCCTCAAAGGTTCAAGTGGGTGCTTGAACACAGGGAGTTCTAGATTCCATTTGGTTGCAGCTAGAGAAACCAGGGTGGCAGGGTGGTGCAAGGGAGAAATCTTATTCTCTGTTATACAGGTTAGTGCTTGTATGATTGGAAGTTGATACTTCCATCCAGTTGGTGTTGGAAACACTCAGGGAGTTGGTGCTTCCTTCTAGTTGGTGCTAGAAAAACTAGGGAGTTGGTGCTTCCTTCTAGTGGGTGCTAGAGAAAACAGAGAGTTTGTTCTCTTAGCAAGTAGCATCTTGCAAAACTGAGGTTGTAGCCTCATTATGAGTTGGTGCTCATATGTATGATAATGTAAAGAATG
>SNQJ01S0179164.1:0-19573 GCA_010110895.2 Picea sitchensis | reverse complement strand
TAAGTGGGGTAAAAGGAGGTTGCCCCCTCGAAGAGGCTTATTATCTGAAATTCTCTCTTTTTCAAGGCGTTGAGTACTTTTTCTGAGGATTTTCTATGCTATATTGATATTTGTTTCTTAACAGGCACCCTCCAATAGTATTGAAAATTGTGCTACGAAATATGCCCTAGATACCATGGCAAGCCCCCGTAGTCTACAAGAAAACTCACAGAAATAAAAACAGATTAAGAAGCACTCTACAACTGACCCAAAATAGGATAATTCCCTAGTATGGTTTCCAATTTTGATTAAGGGATTTTTCCCCCATGACTTTGGATTGAGTCACAATAGAGCAAGACCAAAATGAGAAGATTGAAATCTACCCTCACAAGCAAGCATGCAAACAATAAATAACTATTGTTTCACTACGAGAGAGAAGGCAATGGAGAAGGAGAATACTTTCACCTTAAACCCTTTGTTCGATGTCGATCCCCACTCCATTTTCTTGAAGATCTTCTATTCTCTATCGGAAACAACATGCAATAAGAAACCAAGATAGCACTGCAACAAGGTAGTTATAGGTTTGAGAAGCATATATCAAGTTTATAAATCAAAGCATATATGAAAAATAACAACATATAACATTGCAATGAACACAAGATACAAGGGAAATATATCTCTTATATTATTGACAATATATGAAAGTTGGTTACAACCTATTTCGACTTCCGACACTGCTTCAGAGCCAACTGCTCGGGTTCTGACACTATAGAATAAAGTTGGTTACAACATAAATATGAAAGTATAAATATAACAATAGTTTCATAACAGAATTAGCATAAAATACACACAATAAATAGCAGGTAAACACATAAGAACACTTATATTTTGAAATAGTCACCAAATACATGCAAACCTTAGAAATTCCTCCTAGCCATATACATTGTTTCTCATAAAATATCAACAGCAGGTCACCCCTGATATGAGACTATAAAATTCATTAGGGAAGGCTTCTTAATCGAAACTAAGGTCTAACTAGCACATTAACACTCAGGTGAAGGTGCCAACTACTGCAACTAACCTACAATATCTCATTTCCCACAATGTGTCCCACCCTGGGAAGTGTGCCCCTTCTCTTCTCAATAGTCCTTGAGCTACCCCACTTCCCTTTCAGGGATTTAGCAATAGGTTGGAAAAAAGTCTCGAAGCCTTGTATATATTTCCAAACAACCAAGGAAAAATTCCCAACAATTATCTCACCCAAAGAGAATTCCCATGTGCCTAAAAACCCACTTATTCAAAGTACACATGATCCTGATAACCTACTTCTTAAACTCATATTACTCAGGATTATTGGTTACCAACATCTTTCCAAGCTCCCAAGTACAAGTAAAATTCAGAATGGCAATGAGGGTACGGATGGAAAGAGTCAAAGTGAGAATGATGAGTGAATGTACTAAGCTCTTACTTTTTATATGCATGTTCCCAACTTGACACTTGTCATGTTGGGAAATACATGGGCCCCACATGGTGATACGTTCCTCTCCCCTTAGGAACCTAGGACATATATGAATATATATCTCATAAACTATACTTTAGGAAATATTATTATAATATTTCCTTGGATTAATCCCCTTTGTCTTAGCTCCTGTTCTTAGACCCTTATTCCCCCCTTTCCTCTAGTGGAGTTTAGTCCCCCATACTCTTTTTTTTGGTTGGTATGAAAAAGTGATGTATTTAAATTAATAATTTGGGTCTAGTTACATATTACAATGATAAACTCACTGGCCTTTTAACATTTTGTCTCTCTAGCCTAATAATCACACAGGAAATATGGACTCAAAACATATTTACAATGGCACTCTAACCCAACAACCTATATGTACATTTACAATTGGGGTTCATCCTAGGGTATTACATTCCCCTCCCCCTTATATACATACGTAAAATCAAAACATTCAAAAATCTTCAAAAATATGTAGGTACTCCTTTTGCATAGCATCTTCATGCTCCTAGGTTGCACCCTCAAGACTGTAATAGGTCCACTGGACCTTTACCAACCCTATTTCTTGATTCTAGAGCAATTTGACATTCCAATCCAATATGCACACTAGTTGTACTCGAAAGTATCTGTCTTTCTCCACCTAAATCACATTCCAATCATTTACATGATTAGCATTAGGTACATACTTTTTAAGCAAAGACACAATGAATACATTATGAATACACATGTATGTAGGTAGAGAAAGCATGTATGAAACATGGCCAATGCTTTCCAAGATTTCAAAGGGTCCATAATATCTCGCTGCCAGCTTTGCATAGTTCCCCAACTTCAAGGAAATTCTCTTGGCCTTCACTTTTAAGAACACATGGTCACCCACTTTAAACTCTCTATGAGTTCTTCCCTTATTGACATAGTTTTTCTTCCTGTCTAGGGAAACCTTTAAATTTTGTTTTATCTTCACCACCTGGTCTTTCATTTCCCTAAGTAACTCTGGCCCAACTATTGCTATGTCTACTAGGTTGTCCCAACTCACTAGAGTATTGCACTTTATTCCATATAATGATTCTAATGGGCTCATCTTTAAATATTATTGATACCCATTATTATAATCAAATTCAACTAAGTGCAAATAATCTTCCCATTTTGATGGTTTATCCATCACGTACATCCTCAACATATCCTCAATCATCTGATCGGACCAATTTGTTTTACCATTTGAATATGATGATATGTTGTGCTAAAGTTCATATTTGTCCCAAATCCTATGAATAATCCTTTCCAAAAGTTTGATGTGAACTTGGGATTAGAAACAATTTCTTTAGGTACTCCATGAGTACTGGCAATTTCTCTCAGATAAATATCAACAATGTTAGTTTCCTTGTGAGTTAGTTTCACTGGAATAAAAGGGGTAAATTTAGTAAGTTTATCCACCACCACCATGATGGAATCATGTTGCTTGGTTGTTCTAGGAAGCTTGGTGATGAAATCAATTGTCACAATTTCCCATTTTCATTCACAAATGGGTAATGGTTGTAGAAAACCAGCTATATGTTTGTGCTCAACCTTGAACTTCTGACATTCTAGACATCTATAAATGTAATCAACCATCATTGTTGCACTATAATTTCCAAATTTCACCCAATTACGACCTGAAAATAACCAGTAAATGATTGAATTGTTGATTTTTAATTTCTAGATTCAATTCCATCGAATTACCCATGAATTCTTCCCAAATGTCTCTATAGTAATTTTGTCAAACAATTTACAGACATTTACTTATGACATTTTGTCAAACTGTTTGCAGGCATACTCTGCAAATACCAGTTCTATGCTCTATCTTTGGCCCATGCAGGATTATTGTTGAAATTGAGCTCTGTATATGAATAATTTATGCAATCTAACAACATAAAAATGAAAGTATAAATATAAAAATAGTTTCATAACAAAATTAGCATAAAATACACACAATAAATAGCAAGTAAACACATAACAACACTTATATTTTGAAACAGTCACTAACTGCATGCAAACCTTAGACGTTCCTCCCAACCATATACATTGTTGTTCATAAAATCTCAAAAGCGGGTCACCCCCAAGATGAGAATTGAAAATCCACCAGTGAAGGCTTCTTAATCCATTTTAAGGTTTAACCACCACATTAACACTCAGGTTAAGGTTCCAACTATTGCAACTAGCCTACAATCTCTCATTTTGATCCACAACCTATCCCACACAGAAAGTGTGCTCCTTCTCTGCTTAACATTCCTTTAGCTTCCCCACTTCCCTTTCGAGACATCAACAACATGACGGATAAAAATTCTCAGAGCCCTATAGCTATTTCCCAACAACTAGGGAACAATTCCTAGCAGTTCTCACACCCATAGAGAATTCCCATGAGTTGGACAACTGACTTCTTCAAAGTACACATTGACCTGACAACCTTCTTCTTCAACTCATATTACTCGGGATTATTTGTTACCAACAACTTCCCAAGCTCCCAAGTACAAGTAAGATTCAAAATGGAAAGAGTCAAAGCGAGAATAAAGAGCGAATAATTAGAATAACGAGTGAATGTACTAAGCTCTTACTTTTTATATGCATGTTCCCAACTTCACACTTGTGATGTTGGGAACTACATGGGACCCACATGGTAATACATTCCTCCCCCCTTAGGAACCCAGGATATATATGAATATATATATATCATAATCTAGAATTTAGGAAATATTATTATAATGTTTCATTGGCTTAAACCCCTTTCACTTATCCCCTCTTCCTAGACCCATAGTCCCCCATTTCCTCTAGTGGAGTTTATCCTTCCATAATATTTTATCTGGTTGGTTTGCAACAGTGATATATTTTTATTAATAATCTGGGTAAAATTGCATATTATAATGATAGGCTCATTGGCATTTTAGCTTTCTATCTCTCTAGCCTAATAACCACACAAGCACTTTGGCCTCATAACATATTTACAATGAAAATCTAGCCTAAAATATCCTGGCTCAACAACCTATAGGCACATTTATAGTTGGGGTTCATGATAGGGTATTACAAGCACGATTTGGCTTCCATGGGTCAAGGAGCTTGGTCGAATGTGCCCTTTTTGGAGTAGATCTTGAATTTGGCACTTGATTTCCTCATTTTATAAGAGAGAATTTTTATATGTTGGTCCATTAGGTAAAGGGATAGGGATCATATCGATTGAATGCTTGACCTAACAGTGTAGAGGCACCCCAATAGGTGAGGTGAATATGTCTCGATATTCTTCCATGACTTTCTCCACTTGATTTCGTTGTGTAGAGAATCCCTGTCGAGAATCCATGGATGTGGCTACAACCTTTCATTCACTTTGACAAAGAATAATGAAGAGGAAAAAATTACCAATATGGGAGACAACCTTCCTGCACTTCTTAGCTGAGACCAAAGAAATTACAGTAGGGGGAGCTACCTCTGGTATCCTGTACAGTTGTTTGTGCAAAGTGGAAATGATACTGTGAGGTCTAGACTCATATACAATATGATGTTTCCACATATATGGATGGCCTAAAATAACATCCAAAACTTCAAGTGGGTCAGCATCACACAATACCTCATCCTTGAAGGGCTTAATGCCATAGGGCAGGCGACACTGTTGGCTGAAATGGAGGTATCATCCTTAGTTGAGCCACTCGATGTTGTATGGTTGAGAATGTGGCGTTGTTGGAAACTTCAACCACTTGATAACCTATGCTAATATTAGGTTCTTTTAGATTACTCTATCAACAACAAAATGCAGCAGAATACATTTCACCTGCATCTGTGAGTTAAAAAGGTGATCACCTTCCTCTGGATCTTCCAGTTCTTTTGGATGGACCTTGGTGATAGTGATTGTGGCACAGGCTTCTTCATCAATGAACTGCTTCTCCTTTTCTGGCTCTAAATTAGAGTTGGAGCATGGAATTTACTCTGAGGCTTTCATTTTGGCCACCAATGACTACTTTAAGCGACATTCATCAGTGTTGTGCTAGGGAATTTTATGGAGATCACTCCATTTCCTAGTGTCTTTCTTTGTCTTCCCATTACCCTTCTTTCCTTGTAGCTTATATTGTTTCAAGAAATGAGATACAATTCCACACGAAACCTAGAATAAGAGAAAAATAATTTAATCAATAATGTAAATCCCAAAACAATCACACAATACACATATATTTTACCCTGGAAACCCAAACCAGGAAAACCAACATTCCTTGAGTGTTCTGCTCTCTTTTTGTCTTATTCAATATGAATAAAATGTTACATGTCTAACCTTGGTACACACCTAAGACATAATCGACATCATACCCTCTTGCTTACGCAAGAACAACCCTGTATCTAGTCTGTCTTACATTTGCATGACCAACAACCTCTAAATTACAGAGTCTTGGTGATTATCCATTCATCATCTAAAGATTCAAGATTTACATTTACAACCTTACAACACACCTCTTTATAGGATTTAAAATAGGAAAAACCTAAATACTTGGCACCCAAAAATGGTTATAGATCCATGTAGATCATTGGCTACAAATCCCACGAATCTCAAGATTTTGTTACAGTCGACTCCAAGTCATATTACTAGTCGGCCTTCATTCAGTCTTCAGTCGGTCACCACATGCCCGCATGTCGATCTCTTGTTGGTTGACCTCTTCTAATTTTTATCGATGCCTTTATCATGTTGAACCACCTCGACCTTCAACTTCGAATTTACCCAGTCGACTAACCTTGACCTTCAACTTGTTGTAGAACTACCTCGACTTTGACCGTCAATCAATCCACTTCGACTAGACTTTCACTACAAAGAATATAACAACACAAAATTCTCCCACTTGTTGTCTTCTTTGCTGAAACCAAGAGATTCATGAACTTTCATTCATAGAACCAGGGAAACAATGCCCATTTCCTCTCTACACCAAGAGAACTTCACAACACTCACAGACTTAGTCAACGAGTCTGCTATGTTTTCCAACGTGTCTACTTTCTCCAGTAGCACCTTGCTACTTTCCAACATATCTCTTAATAAATGGTATTGTACATCAATTTTCTTAGTCTTCGAATGATAAGAATGGTTATTTTCCAGAAATATTGTGCTTTGACTATTGCAACTTATCTTGATAGCTCTTTTCTCAAACTCGAATCTTGAAAATAGTCTTTGTAGCCATACTGCTTCCTTGCTTCCATAAGTGGCTACCATGTATTCAACTTCTATTGTTGACAAGGCTATGACCACCTATTTCTTACTCATCGAGCTTATTTCTCCACCGAACATCTTGAAGACATATCCATTGTTCAACCTCCATCAATCCATATCTCCATCCCAATCAAGATTGACAAATCCATGTAAATTTAATTTACCACTGTCACCTCTAGGTTTTCCTTGGTAGCATACAACATAGTCCTTCATGCCACACAAATACCCGAATACTCTCTTGACAGTTGTCCAGTGCTCCTTTCTAGGTGTTTCCATGTACCTGTTGAACACTCGCACTGCATGGGCAATGTATGGTCGAGTGAAGACAATTGCATAGATTAGACTACCAATAACACTTGCATAGGGAACACATGTCATGTCCTCTATTTTTTCCTGTCTCTTTGGAAATTATTCAGCAATTAGCCTTGCTCCCATAGGAATTGACACCTTCACTAGTTTCCAATCTTGCACATTGAAACGTTTCAGAACGGTTTAAATATACTTCATATGATTCAACCATTTATTTATAGCGGCTCGATCTCTCTTAATCTCCATTCCCATAATGAAGTTAGTTGCATTGAGATCCTTCATGTCAAACTTGGAGGATAACTGCTTCTTCACCTCCTTTATTATGTCTATGTTGTTTCCAATCAACAACATGTCATCAACAATATTGCATTTGTTTTGGCTTCCCGTTTTAAGTTAGAGTGCACTTGTGTCAAAGTTGCAATTCTAAGTTTGGTTTCTCTTTACAGACAATTGTTTCCAAACATGTCTCTCTAAGATTCACTTTTATCAATGAATTATATACATGTTTAGTGCAAAAACTACTAGTAGAGTTTTAAGGCCTCCTAATCATTATGGAAGTCGACTCTTAGGATCAGCTGTGACATCCTATGTTTTTGTCAAACTCCAATACACCCTATATAAAGACATGCGGACAAAAAAATAGCAGTACTCCTTTAATGAACTCAAAAGCTCATTCAGTACTATTATAACTCACAAATTAGAGGCAACCCATTATTGGAATAAAACTAATTCAAACCAACTATAGCTCATGGTTAGTAGCATACTCATAAAAAAAATGTTTTTTAAAAGTAAAATACTCATATTTTAGGCATGTTCCCCATGCCTTACTATACTTCAAAAATATGTTTTTCTTGAAATAGTGACTAATGGTCAACAAGGGCTTGGTTGGTTTGTAAAGGGAGGGTGGTGAGATTCCCCCTAGTGACATGTTCGATCATTGTGGGCCAGTGCACCAGTGAAAGTGGGTTGTTTATTCCAGTTGAGGCCAAGTGCACATTTTCCACATTGTGATACAAGAAGCATTTGTCAAAAAAAATAGTGGCCAATGAAAATCAGCTTTTGAAATTTTACCTTGATTATTTTCTTTTTGTGTGCTCATTCTCCAACTATGAGATCTCAGTGTTTCAACTTTCAAATATATTCATATTAGAAAATTTAAATATGAATGTGTATTTCATACAAGGACCCACAATTTTAAATTTTAATACAAAATTCTTTAGACCTTCCAATGGCATTGGAATTTATATCTACGAGAAAAAAATTGTGAGATGGTTTTGCTACTTATTGTCTTGAATCTAATCACATTAGAACCATTTCAAGGTGAGATTATTGTGACTACTCTCACATTTTTTTGTTTTTTGAAACTCAAAGTTTGTTATATTACAAGATGTCAAATAGTCTTTATTGCCATTTAAATGTTGAATCAATGTATATGGAAAGTCTAGGAACAATGTATATTTCTAAAAAGGATTTGTTGGTAACCATTGTGAGTATTGAATTCATTGCTGGCATAAAAACCATGTCCTAAAATCTTAGATCATTCACACAAAAAAGAATAGTTAGGTATCCTAACAAAAGAGAAAGGCATAAAATTGGTTTCAGGTTCATATTAATGTAATTGGATTCAACTTACCTAGGTGGTGGTCACTACTAATGTAGTGAAAAACATGCTTAACGGTATCTCCATTTAATCAAATTGTATTTCTGATGATCAAGTACACTATTCAATAAATACCTAGCTTCACACAGTGCACATAATATTTTATGAGACTCTATTTATATTAAGAGCTAATTGCTACATACAATTTTCACTTCGCATTCGGTCATACCACATACAATAAACATGTTTTGTTGGCTAGTAAGTTGAGAAAAAGGCTTGTTGGTCAACATGAATTAGAAGGTCAAACAAGGAAGCAACTACTTTTATTAGGAAGCATTGTAGCCAGAGAGAAAAGGAACTTGCAGTCATATGATCTTACTAAACTCTATAATAATACACAAGCTCATTGTTACAAAAGATTTTCAATTTGCATTTGGAGTATATATGCATCCCATGACCACAATTGATGTAAATGTCAGTATCGATTCTAGATACTAGGGCCAAATGATTTAGTTTGCAATCAAAAAAACATTATTGTTCAATATGGAAGCATTGAGGTTGTAATCACATACACAAACATTTATGAAGAACTAGATGTTGATGAACAATGCTCGTATTGTTCCAGAATGGTTGCATGAAATATTCTTGGGATATGGAACCCCAACACTTTACAATGAACCAATGTGATTGATACTCTGTATGTTGTCAATTCTAGGGACACTTTACTTGATGTTGGTCACTTCATAAAATTTTGAGCAACGACATGCACAACATCCACAGGGTTGTTGTGCATGCCAATTTGGCATGCACAACAACCACAGGGTTGTTGTGCATGCTAATTTGGCATGCACAACAGCCACAATGGCTATTGTGCATGCCAATTTGGCATTCACATAAGCCACAGTGGATGTTGTGCATGCCAATTTGGGTTGTCGTGCAAGCCAATTTGACATGCATAAAATCCACAGGGTTGTTGTGCATGCCATCCTTTCTTGAAGTTGGTGATAATTGTTGGCATTTGATCGAAACCAAGGTTCTCATAGGTTCTCATAGCCACATATTACAATAGAGTTGTGCAACAAGTGTCATAGCATTCTTTACTCAACATGAATCAATCTCCAACTGGTAACAACAAGAAAAATTGACAACTAAGTAATAAACAAAAGATTGTCTATGTGAGAGTGTGCATGTGTGTAACTCTTTCCTTTTAGCTTTAAGGAGCTTTTATAAGTCCACGACTAGATAAAGTTGTCCATGTCAAGTTTTGTTAAAAAATAGGATAAGGATGACTGTATCAATCCAGTATCCATGTCATATCATTAATTAGACTCCACAACTCTTAGCTATTTGTAGTTGACCTACTATGCATCCCTTTATTCCTCTTTTTCATCCTTTTCATAGATAGTTATGCTCCTTTATCATGCAATGTTTTCCATCTAATCTTTCACAACCCCCAAAATGAATGGGGCAATAATCATGTCATGTCATTTGATAATTTGATTCACAACAAGGTTGGGTATGGGTCCTTTCATCAATGACTTGAATTACTTCAAAATCCATAAATGTTTTAACTCTTGCAAAGCTAACTTCAACACCCTCTAATCAACCAACAGGATTAATCTTGCATTAATTCACAAGTTTAAGTTGTATGGGGGGAATACCATCTTAGGCCTCCCCATCAATTTCCAATATATATATATTTTTTAAATATCGATTTCAAGCCCAAGGTCTAATATAACATCCCATACTTCATATTCTACGATCTCCACATCCATCTTAAACTATTTTCTCTATCTTAATTTCTTATTATGTCTAACCCTTGGTGCATTACACTAAAGTAACATAACATTGATGATTTTTTCTTCATCTGGTTCTATGATCATATGTTCAAAAACATTATGCACCCCATAGATAATATTTTCACCTTCCAATATTCTAGTTTAACTCCTAAATCTAATTTCTCTTATTTATTTTGAGGAAAAAGGATTTCTCCCACTGATTTTCTCATGTCTTGCATTGGTTACAACTCCTTTTCTTCTCTACTAGCTTGAGGATTGTCCACTAGATTCTAATTCGGTTTAGTTGCATTATTTATGGCTATTTTTGTGGCATTTTTTATTACCTCTAAGGCCTCCTTATTGTATTATTTTTTGTTCACTACATCAAACCCAACTATGACAGTGATAGCTTACTTAATCTGATTCTAGCCATTATCACTAGTATCGCCATTGGTTCATGTTCCTCCCTTTGTAACTACATTGATTTGTGAGGCTTCATCCCTCCTAAGATTCAAATTGATCAGATTTGCATTACTTTGTCTATCTCGAGCCTCCCATTTTTTGAATAAGTCGAGGCAGTTTTCTATTAGGTTCCCAACTATCCATCAATGGTTACACCTCAACTTCCTTAAGTGTGGAAAATCTTAAGAGACATGTCCCATTGTTGGTTTACTACTACTCTATTCTATCTGAGTTTATTGACCCAGGGTTCATGTCTATTCAGGTTTCCAACAAAGCCTCTAAAACTATCGGCCCTCCTGGTAAACCAGACGGCCACGCAACACACCAAATGTGTTGTGTAGTCTCACTCGAGATAGATTTAATGGGTGGCTGTAATACTTAGGTGTTTACAACCTAGGATTGGATGTGAGATAAGAGAGCTATGTATTGAGTCATTCTTACAACCATAATTGCAATATACTGCCATTTACGAATACGCAAGAAATATAACTCATTTATTAAGCATAACAGATAGCTACTGAAAAGATGATAAATATATGAAACCATTCATCACACAACATAGATTTTACTGTGGTTGACCCCCCTGGGGTTACATCCACAAAGATTTGGATCTCAGCTCTTTTATTATATTATTTCTGCATCTATAGCACTGCACGCTTACAAATCTTCTCAGTCGAGTAAGATCTATATAAGGAAGACTAGATCACACTAGGCTCCCCAGCCTGCGATCTAACCCTAAAGATCTTACCTCCCTCAGTTTCCATCTAGCTCAACGTCTTGAGCTCAACAACTTATACAAAATAGGTCATCCAGGAAAAACCCTTACACATCGCATCAACTCACACATAACTCCTATAGAAAAAACACTCCAAACCCTCTATAATACCTCAGTATCTATATTTATACATTTCTGGGTCTTTAGCCATTATAATACCTTACCAAAACCCTAACCCTACCGTCATTAGGTATTCCTCCCATGCATGCATGTTGTCCTTCCTTCCAGATGTTTCTTTCCTTGCATGCGCTCATGTTGTGTTTCCTTCTAGCTGTCACTTTCCTTGTGCATGCTTTATTTTCCAAACATTCCTTGCTTTTCTGCCTTGGCCTTTAGCCTACCTCCAACAAGCCCCCAACACTGACATGTGGCTCATCCTGAGCCACCTAAACTTTTTGTGCTCCCTCGATCTCCTTGGTGATTTCTTGGAACTTTTCCTTGAGCTCTACTGCCAGTGTCTATGCCTTCGCAGTCTTCTCCTTTAGTGTATCCACCATCTGGACTGCAATTTTGTCGTTGATCAATTCCACACACTCTACTTGGATCTGTGCTATTTGTGTCTTGGATTTCTCTACCTGTGCCAGGACTTATGCTACCAACTCTTGCAGTGGTTCCATTTGAGCCTGTCACTCCTATTTCTAGGTTTACGTAGTAATTAGGTCTACCTACAATATCTTCATGTCCTGCATCCCTTTGACGCGTTCTGTAACTGGCATTGTCTTCTGCCTCTGCTTGAGTTCTTGGATCACTGCATTGATCCTTTATTCTTCCTTGTCCCACTTTTAGACCTGTTGATCCTCCTCTAATCTTTTCCAAAGATGGGTTGCTTTATCAAACAAGTCAGTTGTTGTGCTGACCTGCTGCTCTATCTCCTACAATTGCATTGTTTCTTCTTGATTCCTTTGCTTCTTTATCGTTGGCAGTGTTCTTGGTGTAAGTTACTCCTGGAGATTCTTGATATCCTTTTGATATTGATCGATTTCCTGCGCAATCTGATCAATCTTCTCTACTACTGTAATTTCATCCCTTTGCGTAGCTTGTGGAATGTTCTCATAATTTCTTGCCACTTTCTGCTCGAGTCCTTTTATGTGCTCCCTTTCCTCCTGGGTATCAGATTTAGCCTGCTCATAAACTATTTCCAACACATCTCGTTTCTCTATTTCCTAGTGCAATTCGACTAAGTCTTTGTGTGTGTGAGACTGTACCTCATGGTTTATGCTAACCTGCAACTTGTGGAGAGCCCTGGTTAACATCCACGTCAACACAAATTGGATTTGTCTTAAGTCCTTCAAGGATTTCTTCCCCACAATCTCATCCATTTGCAACATACTGGGTGTGATATGGAATGTTGCGTTTGGGTGTGGTAGTGAGTGGACTGGATATCATTCTTATTCTTCCACTCTTTCCTCTATCTAAGGTGCTGATGGTTCTGGTCCCCTAATGTTTCTTGTTGTTTGTACTTCCCTGATTTTCTTGAGGAGCTGTCGCATCTCTTCCAGCTCCTATTGAATCATGTCTTTGTGGTGTGCAACATGGTCAAAATCCTCGTATAGAAAATCCTAGACCATTTAGACTATCATCTCTCCATAGTCATCTCTGATCGTATACTCTAGTGGTGTTCTTTGTTCTTTTGAATTCTTGTGTGTGCCTCCTATTTGCATGGATGAACTCTTGTTTGTCCTTGGTTCCTATGGGTTGGGACTTGTTGTGGTTTCTTGCACAGGCTCGGGCTATTATTATTTCTCCTTAGCCGACTGCGGCTTATCCTTCTTTCCATTCTGGGTCCCTGTCTTCATTGGCCCTTCATTTGTCGGTGTTGTTTTTCCTTGGCTCATTCTTCGTATTTTGGGCACTTGAATTTCCTTTAGCTGGCTCTCCCCCTGCCTCGCCTCTTCTTTTGTTTTTCTTTCCAACAATTCCTGGGTAAGGACGGGAGTCTTCAACTCATTGTCCCATTCATTACTGACCATATCGATGTCTCCCTCTATGATATAGTAGCGCATATGTAGCGATTGTTTTTCAGGATCATTCCTCACCTGTATCCACATTGTATGACGTGTGGCCTGGAAATTGGTGATGTATTTATACCGTGCAACAGCCTCTGGTGTTATTCTCCACATATTGGAGATTGCTTCCTATAGGTCGCGTAGGTATCCTTCAAAGATGGACCCATTCACCTTTTTTCTCCTGGCCTCTGGCCTAGTTTTGAGCAACAAATATCTCGCTCCTTGATTTGGTTTGGTTCTGGTGCCCAAAAACTACATACCTTAGCTCTTTCCATCCCATGAAGGCTATTAGTGTGATCAGCCATGAATCGTGAAATTATGTTCCTAGATCCTACGCATCCTTACAATCATCCAGGAATAGGTTTAAGAGATATGACACCTAGCTCACTGTGGTGCCTTCTATGCATTGAGATGCAACTACAACAACTCCAGCTGGAATTTCTTCCCTGTGGCATTTTTTTAGCAGCTTGCAGGCTAAAATTTTTGTGCCCAGTTGTGTTGCAGCATCATTGATCCTCTTGATAATAACCCCTCTCGTTCCCCTATTGGTTCCATAATTTTTCTTCATCTCTTCTGGTAGAGCCTTCTCCCTATCTTTTTCATCCAAAAACTACGTGGGATCCATACCCCAAGATGGAAATCCCGTTATGTTTGTGATAAGATCCATGTCTATCGACATGAGCTTATCCAACTAGATGTCCCCGCCATGCGTGACTGCTATAAACTGTTTGATGCATGCGATTGTGTGCTAACCCCTGCCAAAATGTGGTAGGTCCACCAGACCTAAAATTCATGTCTTCTCCAACCCTGTTTCCCATTGGAGTGGCTGATCAATCAGTTCCCCAAACAGATTTGTGCCCATGATCTCCATGTATACTCTCTTTGCAAGTTCCAGAAACTTGTCTTTGTCTACGACATCGTGGTCCGAGTATTTGAGCTTCCCTATATGACCCAACAGGTTTGGTCCTACCTGTACCCTAGGTGGTATGCATGGTAGAATGATTTCTATTACAGGTTTCTTGCGAGGTGACCTAGGTATCTGTATGTTGTCTTTCTTCAATGGTGGTGGCTAACTCGAAGTTCTAGCGACTTCTGGTTGCTCCTGAGTATGCCCTTCCGACTGACCCATGACATCTTCGGTCATTCCTTCTTGTGGGTGGTCTGATATGGTCGTTTGTACTCATCCGTCTCAACTTTTGATTCCTTAATCGACGTCATTCCATTAACTCTCGAAGCTACTTCAGCGTTCCCTGGTTGAACCTTCTTCAGGGTTTCTGCATCCTATTTTGGTTGCTCCTATACCTCTGCTGGTATATCTATACTCATGCCCTCCGATGACGGCTATGGGATTTCTTCCAGTATAGGTGTTGGGTTCACCAGTTTTGTGTCTGGAGATGGGATTTCATCGACATTGATGATCTCTGGTGGCTGTTTTTAACCTTCTTCTGCCTATCCTTGTGACTAGTTTTGACTCTGGTTGGTCGGACACTCTGGATTTATTTTGTTTGCTTGGGTTATGCCATGGCATGGAATATTGAACATTTGTTGAGTTCGAATGGTCTATGTGACCTTTGTGAATTCACTCTGTGCTTTTTGACCTCTCTCTCTCTTTGTCTGGTCTTTTTTCATGAATAGACTGTTTGCTCCCGCATCTGTGTGTTGTACGAGTTTTCCATGAATCTTGTCGATGACGCTTCCTTCATTATGGGTTTAATGCACCTTAACTGCGGGTTCAATGCATCTCCAGTGATTTCGTACTTTCCATTACTCTGCCTTGTCATCTCCTGTAGGTGCAATTAAAGTGGTGTCCCATTGGTCCTTGTCATCCTTTAATTCCGCCTAGTGTTGTCATGTCGTCCTACTTTTGTCGACTTTCCTTTTCCCTATTATTTCCATTTTGTATGTGACCATTGTAATTCCCTTTACTTATTTTGTGTTCCTGAGTGTGTGTTCCCTTTCTATCTCTAACACACTGTGCCCCTTTTGGTTCGGTTCTTTCTTTTTTATTTTTTTCAATTTTTTTTTTATTTTTTACTGTGTGGTGGGTGGTCAACTGTCCTTGTACAACTTCAGACAGCTCCCATTGATCATCCCTCTGATTTATGCACCTAATAAATATCTTAAATGTACATCTCCTCCATTTGTGACATATTTTACCTCGTACTGTCCTAGCCAATGCATTCGTAGCTTTCCTGGGTGCTGAACTGATTTGTTGTCATACATCAGTACGGGATCTCCTTCCTTGAATGTTTTCTTCTTTATGTGCCTATCATGCCAAGCTTTATCCCTTTCTTTCTAAACTTGTTGGTGGAATCCTTCTAAGATCCAATCTTCCTCCATGGTCATTAATTGATTTAGTCTCCCCTGTACTGCGCCTCATTCTGTCATTTGTGTAATTGCTTCTATGTGCAAGCTTGGTACTAAAAATTCTAATGGAACCACTGCTTCTTGGCTGTAAACCACTTTAAATGGAGTGTGCCCTATTAAATTTTTTCACATAGTCCTATAGGCCCATAATACTGCTGGTACTTTGAGGTCCCAGTCATCTTTGTTGACATTAAAAATCTTCGTCAATGCATTCTGTAGGATTTTGTTAAATGCTTCTACTATTCCATTTGCCTGTGGGTGATATGGTGTGATTTTCTGGTGATGGACTTCAAACTCTCCAGTCATAGAATTGATGGTGTTGTTTATGAAGTGTGTTCCTTGGTCACTCATCAAAATTCTTGGGCACCCAAATCGCGTGATGAATTTCTCAAATAAGAAGTGCATTGTTGTTTCTACGTTGCAATCCTTCACTGGTGCAGCCTCTACCCATCTTTTTAGGTACTTCATCGCGGTGATAATGTACCTAGCTCCTGCTCTTTTTGCTGGTGGGTTAATTGGTCCTACAAAGTCTATTTCCCATTTGTCGAATTCCTGTAATGTTACTTGTGGTCGTAATGGCATCTCATCCCTTCTATTGGGTTTGCCTACCCTTTGACAGACGTCGCATATTTGACAGTACTCCTTCGAGTATCTGTGAAGCGTTGGCTACCATAGTCTTAATGTCCTCCTACTTAATGTCCTCCTGCTATTCCTTCATGAGCTTCTTTTAAGACTCTTGTCCTTTTGTGCTCTAACACGTACCTGTGCAAGATGCTATCTGCGCCCATTTTGTATAGGTGTCCTGCAATCAGTTGATAGTCGACAACGCAGACTACCAGGTTTTTCTTCTACGTGGTGTTATACTCTTGTAGTGCAATACCTGTGATCAAGTACTGAATGATATCTATGAATTATTCATCAGTGATCTGGACTGAGAATATTTGTGCATCTCAAAAGTTGTCTTCTAAATTCATGGGTTCTTCTCCATTTGTGACCCTTGATAGGTGGTCAGGTCCTCCATTTAATTTTCTTGGCTTGGCTATTACTTCAAAGTTAAATTCTTGAAATATGAGTAACCATCCACAAATTATCCCCCCCAACACTAGCTTGTTGACTAAATATTTCAGGGCTGACTGATCTGTGAACATCTTAAAGTGTTTCCCCAATAAGTAGTGTCTGAACTTTTGCAGTGCATAGACCATAGCTAGGCCTTCTCTTTCTATCATGTTATAGTTTTGTTCTAAGTCAGATATATTTCTTCTCACAAATTCTATCAATTGATCTAAGTCTCTCGCTCCTGGCTGCACCAAGATAGATCCAAGTGCTATGGTCGATGCGTCTACATGGACGTGGAATGTACTAAACCAATCTAGAAAGACTAATATCGACGCGGTGACCATCTTTTCCTATAGGGTATCCAGACCGTGTTGACACTCGTCGTTCCACTAAAACTTTGTATCCTTTCTGAGAAGATTTTCCATAGGCGCAATTATTTGTGCATAATCTTTAATGAATTTCCTATAGTATCCTGTGTGTCCCAACGTCGCTCTTAGATGACAAACTATTTTTGGTGGTGGTAGGTTAACAATGACTGCAATATTTGCGGGGTCTACGAGTAAACCTTTTTGGCATACTATATCATGCAATAATATCCCAAATGGTGTTCTGAATATACATTTCTTTATGTTCAATGATATCTGACACCGTCTGCATCTTTCCAACATTAGTTGTAAAACTTCTACATGGGCTTTCAACAAATTGTAGACCGTACAATAATCCACGTATACTTCAAGAAACTGGTGGATGAATTCCTTGAATGTAGCAATGACTACTTTGGAAAATATTGTGGGTGCATTCTTTAGTCCAAAAGGCATGATTTTGTACTGATACAATCCCCATTCTTCCACGAACGTGGTCTTGTATCTGTCTTCTTGTGATATCTTGATCTGGTGGTAGCCTAAGAATCCATCAATGAATGAGTAGGCTTCATGTCTGTCTACATTTTCTAATACTTTGTCCGTCAAAGGTGTAGGGAATGGGTCATGTAGGCATGCATCGTTCAACTTCCTCAAGTCGACGCATATCCTGATCCCTCCTTGTTTCTTGTCTTGAACTACCATCAGGCTTATCCATTCTGATTCTTCAACTGGTTCTATGATGCCTGCTTCGAGCATCCTATTGATCTCATCTTTGACTTTGTGCTTATAAATTGGGTTTAATCTATATGGTCGTTGTCTGATTGATCTCGCTTCATGCCTTAGTGTTATCTTCATTTCTTCTAGATCTTTGACTATGCCCTTCATCTCTATAAATGTTGTGGGAAACAAGTTTTGGAATATTGGTTGTTGTCATTGATGTCAACCCTAGTCATGGGTTTTGGACCGCAAGATTGATGAAGGTATTTGGACATGATGAAAAATGCACATGCATATACAACACCCATGCATGGATAGTATACATCATGTTGTTTCCGGTGGTATGTGGCATGTCATGTGGATCCTCCTGGTTGAGAAGAAATGAATTTTTGAAGATGACAAAGTGAATTGAAGAAGGAAGTACATGTAGGCCCTAAAGATAATTAAAGAAAAGAATTACAAAATAAGAAAGTGTCAGGTTGGCCCTAATGTTAAAATGAAGTGACATAAATGGTATAGATAAATATCATTATACATTCATTTGATACACAAGTCAAATTTTAGAAGAAATCAGAAGTAAAGAAGGTCGGATTTCAAGGGAGGATGAAGTCTTTTGGTGATGTGTTCTAAGGTATGTTATTTTTAGGTCATCTTACCATTTTTGCTATAACTTGTTTTCTAGAATGATTCATATCATGAAATTGATATGGTATTGAGAAGACATATCAAGGTACCTGTGGTAAAAGTTTAATCTCTTTATTCTGTATAATGATGGAGATACACTCTATGGAAGATAGGGTTTTTGATCAGTCCTGAAGCTAGTCAATAAATAGGTGTTACGGGTAAAATAGTCAAAACGTATTCATCGAGAATCCAAGTGATGTGGGACAAATTGCATTGGAAATAATACATAATTTAGTTTCTTGTGTGTGTGTTTCATAATCTGATGTTAAATATTGAGCACGGGGCAGTCTGTACAAGTTTGATCTCCTAAATAAACCAAAATTGAACAAGGTTTACCATTCTCTCTATAACTTCTTTTTGGGGAGGATTCAAGGAGTGCAACTTGGAGAAGTTTCAGAGAATAAACTGAATAATATTATCTACAGGATCATAGGATTCCAAGAATTGAATAATTATAGAAATTGAAGAAGTCTCAGGAAGCATTATCAGGTTCTATGTGATGGTTGGTTGATGGTGATGATTTAATGTGAAGTTTTATTATGTCTCGTATATTCTTGGGTGGAAGGAAGGGGCAAGGATGGAGAGTTCAACTCTCTCTTGATATTGGAGGATTGTATCTTCATCTTGGAGGTTTATCCCTCCCTTTACACTTGGAAGCTGTAGCTACCTTTGGAAGTCATTACTTCCCTTGAACAATAACTATTGATTATTTCCCATATATCGTGCATGGTGTATTGTGGTGTATTGGTGTAACTCTTATACTAT
>SNQJ01S0179163.1:19583-31806 GCA_010110895.2 Picea sitchensis | reverse complement strand
CCAAATTACACCAACTTACCCATAGGGCCCACATGACTTTTGGCGTTTCACCTTCTAGGGTTAGGTTTTTGGATGTCTAGGGTTTTGGCATTCATGAGTAATATGAAAAGGGCCTATGGAGCCTCATTGTAATCCATTTTGCTTAGACGAATGTGCGTAGTAGCCACATCTCTTCTCAAATATAGCTACCACCATTCGAGCAAGTTTTAGTTCTGCAGTTTTACAGTTTCATCCTATTTCATTATTTAATAGAAGATATTGTTTACTAAATATTTTTGTTATTCTTCCTATATTTGTGTTTATTGTATTCAGTCTATTAATCAGGTCGTTCCGATCCTAAATCTAGATCAGTGGTATCAAAGCAGTCTGCTCTTCATTTATTTTTCTTTGTGCATGTCCCCAACAAGGTCTGGGTAAAATAAGTTGGGACTCAAACCAATCGATCCATTACTAGATTATTCGCGTCGAGTCTGACAACAACCCATGGGAGACACAAATAAAGATGATGGAGCAGGAGATCCTATTAAAATGTTGCTCGAGGAAGCCCTCACACGACAAATGAACGAAATGATGGACAACTTCGCGCATATCCTTTGATGGTTTCCCACAGGAGAAGCATATTCATCAAGTGGCCATGCAACCCCCTTCAAAGTACAGGTAAATTTTTATACTCCATTATTTGAAGGACCGATTGATGCAGATGTTGTATATAAATGGTTGAATATGCTCGAAGGATATTTTTCGGTCGAAATTTTTTTTGATAGGGAAAATATCACTTTTGCACTCCTCAAGGTCGTTCCCCATGTTAAAGACTGGTGGGATACTTACTCTAAGCAAAGGGCCATTGAGGAATATGCAATTTTTGTGGTGGCCCCTACATGGGATACCTTTCGGGATGCCATTAAAGAACAATACTTCCCTATTGGAAGCTACGACAACCAGTACACCAGATGGACCACCCTACGTCAAGAAAGGGACCATACAGTACCAGAATTCACTAATATTTTCCATACCCTACGCACCAAATTGGGTATCAAATATTCTTAGCGTCATCTGGTGCTCAAATACCGCTACTGTTGGCATAGATACATTCAAATAGAAATGGAGTTCCTGGACATCGCCTCATTGGGAACAAATTATAGATACGCTGTCAAGATCAAGCAAAAATTTAAGCAGAAACAACAAGAGTTTGGATCTTCAAACCCCAACCCAACTCACATAGCAAGGGACCAAGTTGTGATGGTCACCCTCAAGACAATCCGTCCAAGCCGCAACACAAGAAGGGCAATGAGAAGACGAAGAAGGACACGTGAAAATGGTGTGAGTACGATAAAAGTCCTTGGCACAAAACTGACGAATGTCGCTCTAAGAAGTCCCTCATGGATGAGCTGAAGTCTTCCGAGTCAGAGGTCTATTCTGATTCCAAGTCAAATCCTGAAGGAGAGAAGCGAATTATTGATGTTGAACCTAGTGCCCCGGTCTCTACCACCAAATTTTGGCCAAGCGAACCAGAAGAACCAGAGGAAGGGGAACACCTCTTTCAATCGCAGATGTGGGTCAAGGGGGCTATGATTTATTTCATTGTCCACAACGGTAGTCAGAAGAACCTGATGTCAGCATAGGTCGTCAAGCAGTTGGACCTACCAACGACATCGTACCCACAACCCTACACCATCAGTTGGCTTCGTCAAGGAAGAGATCTCTGTGTTAGCCAACAATGTCGTCTACCCTATGACATCAATCCTGTCAAAGATGAGGTATTGTGTGATATTGCTCCCCTTGAATTTTGTGATGTTATTTTAGGACAACCATATTTGTGGAAGCGTCATGGTGTGTATGAGTCTAGACCTTGCAGTGTTATTATTACCTTGGGTAGACAATTGTATAGGATCCCAGAGGTGACACCGCCTACTATTATTTCTTTAATATCTGCTAAGCAATGCAGTAAGGACATTTCACAGACCGAGAAGTTCGTCTTCTTTGTGATCCATGCTCACAGTAAGAGGAAGGTCTCCACCATATCTGTGGCCTCTACACAATGCCTCTCTTTGCAGCAACAAGTGGACAGGATCATGGAAGAATACAGAGACATCTTCTCCTCACCTATAGAGGTACTAACACACTTCCAAGTCAAACATCCAATTGATTTGACCCCCGATGCACCTCTACCTAATGGGCCAGTCTATTAGTGCTCACTGATGGAGAATGACGAAATCAAGCATCGAATCCAAGAGCTTCTTCAGAAGGGGCACACCAGACCCAACTCTTCCTCTTGCGAAAGACTGATTGTACTGGTGCAGAAGAAGGATGGGACTTGGCGACTCTGCATTGATTACATAGCCTTAAACAAAATCACAGTCAGGAACCGCTACCCCATTCCCAATATTAATGACCTTCTTGAACAACTCAAGGGGGAAAAGTTCTTCAGCAAGATTGGCCTGAAGTCTGGCTATCACCAGGTTCCCATCGAACCAATTGATGTCTGGAAGACAATCTTCAAGTCTAAAGAAGGTCTCTATGAATGGCTAGTCATTCCCTTTGGCTTAACAAATGCACCGACCACTTTCATGAGGTTGATGGATGATGTATTGAGACCTTTCACCAAATCCTTTATGGTAGTATATTTGGATGACATCCTCATCTTCAGAATAACGTGGGAGGAGCACATGCGGCATATTCAACAGGTTTTGAGCACTCTGCGGCAACACAAGATTTATGCCAACTTGGAAAAATGCTCTTTTGGCATGAACATGGTCCAATACTTGGGCTAAATTGTTGAAGAGCATGGGGTACATGTTGATCCAACTAATATCCAAGTCATCTATGACTGGCCGACCCCAACCACACTGATTGAGCTTCAAAGCTTCTTGGGACTAGACAATTTCTAATGATGGTTCATGTTGGGATTCTCCCATATTGCATGGGCCCTCAGCCAGGTAACCAAGGGTAGTGGTAGGGACAAGTTCATGTGGGGGAAGGAGAAACAATGAGCATTCGATGATCTAAAACATCACTTGTGCTCAACTCTCATTCTCTCCTTGCCCGATCTGCAACAACCATTCGATATTGAGACTGATGCATTTGACTATGTTGTGGGTGAAATTCTCACTCAGCACGAGCATCCTGTGGCATACCATAGTGTGACACTCTCTGGTACTATCCGAAAATACCCCACCTATGACAAGGAAATGTATTCCATTGTACAAGCTTATCGTTAATGGAAACATTACATTAATGGGAAAGAGATGATCATACACACTGATCACAAGCCTCTGTAGTTCATACAGACACATGGGAAAGTGCAGAATGACCGCCATTAGAATTGGTCCACCTACCTGCAACAGTTTCATCTCAACATCAATTATAATACAAGTATCTTCAATTGTGTTGTTGACTATCTCAGTTGGCCTCCTGTGGCTGCACTCACCACTATGCTCCAGTCCTATGGACATGAAGCATCAGAGTGGCCCCAACTTTATCAGAAAGATTCAGACTTCGCCACTGCATATCAACTCTTGGGTACAAGCACCACTGTCACTGATTTTCACATTCAAGACAAACTCTTATGCCACCTGGTCCATTTATGTGTTCCTACAAGTGAGCATGCAAAGATGATTTGGGAAGCCCACTACAGTCGGGTGGCATGACATTTTGGTGTAGAGAAAATTGTGGTCGTTCTTCAGAAAATTTTTATTGGCCAAAAATTTGACAAGACATGAGAAAGTATATCCAATATTGCACTGCCTACGCCATTTCCAAGCCAACCATCAAGAAGCAAGGCTTATACACCCCTCTTCCTATTCCTGAGAATCCGTGGGAATCCATCTCAATGGATTACATGTTTGGTTTTTCGTCCACCAAGAACATAAATGACTGAGTGTTTATGGTCATTGATTGATTTTCAAAGATGGCCATCCTGACAGCTTGTAAGAAGAATGTCAAAGCGGCTGAGACTGCCAAGATCTTCTTCGAACGAGTTTGGGTCCACTTTTGGATACCGTAGACCATAATCTCCAACTGAGACAACATGTTACTCAACACCTTTTGGTCGAGTCTCTGGTCTCTGTTGGACACCTATCTCACAAAATCCACTACTTTCCACCCCCAAACCGATGGCCAAACCGAGGTCGTCAATCGTATGATTGTGCACATCCCGCGCATGTACAATTGTAAGCATCCCTGTACATGGGACGAGAGTCTCCCATATGTCCTACAACAGGGCTCTCCATAGTTCCTATTGGCCCTTGACCAAGTTTTGAGAAAACCTTGGTCAGGATTGGACCACTTTTGGACTTCGACAGGCTGGTCGAAGATGGAGTGCCCAGGCAGAACTGAGATTGTGGATCTCATTGATTGTGCGGGCCATGTGGATCCAACAAGGGGTTTTCTAGGGTTTTTGTAATGGGTTATGGGATGTCGGCCCATGGTTCTACCTATGTTTAGGCCTTATTGTAAGGGATTATAAAATTATAAGTAAGAATATATTGTAGAAGAATAGTAGATAGTGGGAAGTGGCTAAGTGCAAGTAGTTCTAAGTTGCTTTGTGCAAAAAAATGTGTATGTAAGGCTCTGTTCTCAATAGAGAAGTTGGCTCTGTGCCTTGACCTAGTTTTGAGAAGGAGGACCTGATGCTTAGTGTGCAGATCTCATGTCTAGTGTGAAGCTTGGCTCTGTGGCTTAGTGCACATGAGAAACTGAATGTAAGATATTGAAGAATAATAAAAAAGACAAAGCAGTTGGTGGACGTAGCCCCACACTGGGGTGAACCACATATATCTTGTGTCTTTGGTTTGCTTTGTGCTTTGTTGGTTATGTTATGAATCTGCTCAGTGCCTTGAATGTTATATATGATAGATATATTTGTTGTTTCTTAGTGCTTTACATATGTTAAGGACGAATGAATGTTAGATCTAACTCAATGCTATGTGCTAAGTGGTATAGATGCTTAATCTTTGTTGTTACTGCGCCGATCCATATTAGGGTTTGTTATCCGATGTTAATGGATCTAATGAACTAATGCATGTCAAATTATAAGTGTTGCTAGAATACTCTGCGAAGTGTTATTATCACATATCTGTGTCCCATCTTGGTTACAGACACTCGAGTCCTATAACCCCCCTTGCTTCTACCTCAGATGAGACTTTGCCTGCTTTGTAGGTGTTGCCGAAAGGGTCGGTAGTTAGGGTTTTGTTGGTGGGATGTTGAAGCATTGAACCCTGGGTTTTCCCCTGTGCCAACAAATGGTTCCGTTTCCGAGATTTGAAACTGTGATTGCTGGGAACTGAAGTAAAGAAAAGAGAAGCTATGTGCGTAGATCTGCTACTGAAGTGCGCAATACTCTACTTGAATTGTGAAGCTCTGTGCTAAGAAATAAATCCGATCTGAAGAAAAGAGGTAAGGCTTTGTACTTTGATAAGAGTAAGATAAGTGATTTTTTTTTCCCAAAAGCATGAATTTAGTATGTTTAATAGATTTTGTCCTAGTCTGGAAGCTAGGGCGCAGTTGGAAGAAATAATTGATCTAAGTAGAGCTAATAGATATGAAGAAATATATGTTATTCCTATGCATAGAAAGAATTTATGGACTAATAAGTGGATGCAGGAACCTAGAAATAATTTTTGCAGATTGCAAGTCCAGCACTGTGATCCGAGTGTGCAGTACATGAGACATTGGGGAACATACAAGAGAAAGAGAGGATTGACACTATGTTATAACTGCAGAATATTGGGACATCTTGCTAAGGAATTCCGTGGTGCATGTCCTATTTGTCCATTTTGTAAAATTGTTGGTCATGAGGTTGAGGATTGTCCAAGGATGATTGCTAAAGTTGAACGAATGAACATGAGACAAGGAAACTATGAAGGAAGTCAAGAGAATAAGAGCATGTTAGATAATCATAAAGAGAAAGAATCAGAGAAAGCTCAGACTATGTTATTACAGTTAAAATAAATGATGGATGTTCACAAAGATGTCAGTTTACCAGAGATCCTAAAAGTAAAACAACACATAAGTACAAGAATAGGAGACTTCGACATAGAATGTGTCTTGGATGAGGAAACACAAGTGAATATTATGACAAAAGACACTTGGGAAATTTTGGGAAAGCCTACTGCGGTACGTTCATTAGGAAGGATAGGCTTGTTTAAGGGAAATATGATAACCTCATGTGGAAGAGTTACTAATGTACCTATTATTATCCATGGAACATCGACTGAAGAGGAATTTGAAGTCATTAAGTTTGTTGAGAACAACGCCCCTTTCCCACTTTTATTAGGTAAGACTTGGATTGAGAAAGATCAGATCAAAAGGAAAGCAGAGGAAGAAGCTACAGAAAATAAAAAGCAAGAACTAAGGGATTTCATAGCTAGAAAAATAGACCGACTAATAGAAGAACGAGAAGATAAGTCGAAGCAACAGAGGGAAAGAGAATTAGCTGTCGAGGTTGAAAGAACGCAAGAAGGTTTGAAGGACCTATCCGAAAGAAGAATACCCAACCTGGAATTAATAAGAGAAGGGATATTAACTTAGAACCCTTTAAGAGCACATCAATAGTGCGAAGTCACTACGCTAGGAGAAGATAAGAATAAGAATTGAAAGCGGAATCCAAAAACAGTTAGAGAGACTCAGATCACAGGAAATAAGGCAAGGAAGCTCAGTAAAAAGAAAGTCAAGTTATAAAATCTACAGGAAGCTACAAAGAACAGATGAAAGACTTCACAGACTGAAACCTCGCAGGAGGCAGGTTCACAGGAGTTGAACCTCGCCGTAAGAGCAGGACCGTGCAGAATGCGACTTCGCCCTGGAAAAGCTATATGACCATTGGAGACGCCCCGCCCGTTAGAAAGACGCTTTGGAATGGCTAGGAAACACATTTATGGGTGGATGGACCACTTTTGGGACGTTGAGACCGGGCCATAACAGACAGATTCACATTGATAGAAGCATTCCTGTCCGTTGGAAGAATCTGTTATGAGGCCCCGCTTATTTAACCCATTGGACGTTGTGCCAGGACCAATTTTTTCCACCCGTGATTAACCGAGCTAACAAAGAATTGATTGTGTGTCGAGTTGTGTTATCAGAAACTAGACGTCGTTGTCCATTTGTCTACCCCGCTTATCTGTTCGCCTACCCTGACTTGTCTGTTTAACAGTGAGAATGTCGGGCGAAACTAGTGCATTAGAGAAGTCTGTCGAGGAAGTCCTCAAGAAGTTGATGGTTGATAAACCATTATCTAAAGGAGTACATGCATCGTTGACTAGGGGACTGCAGGCTTCCCCTTCGATTGGACGACATTCTGGTCATGTTAACCCCGCAATTGAGCAGTGAAGTAAGCATCATGACGATATGGCTAATGTGAAGCGGATCCCGTCGATATTACCATATCATATCCCACCTTTGGCTGGGACGGTTAACTGTGACATCATTCCACGTGACTATGAGTACACTCTGATCACTGCATACATTCTAAAGGGAATATGCGTAGTCGGGAGTCAGTTGGGACAGATCCCATTACTGAAGAACAATGATTTCAATCTCGACGACAGAAAGAACTATGTTATGCTCTCACCCCACTGATACTTGATGAAGAAAACTGGGAAGAAGCCTCACTTTGTCTCCCAACCATGGATTAAGGAGTTGGCGCAGTCCACTGTGATAAATGTGATGAATATTCCCCATTTTGGTCATCGCTAGGAGGTTAACGCTTGCGTTAAACTCCTCTTGTCATGCTACCATGGAAGATACCTATGGCTTGACCGATGGATTACTGTGGATCCAATGATGATCCACTTGATTACATGATTAAGCATGAAGGGACCCGACCCTCAACAGTTTTACCCAGGGAAGGCTTCAGATCGATCCCTAGCACAACACATCAAGGAGGCTTATGATGAAGTAAAAAAGGGAAAGCAAGGCTACAAGGTAGCCTCTATCCATGATGGCACAATGCACCTCACTTGCCAACTCATAGCTGGAAAGATCATAAGAAAGAGCAACCCCACAGAGGTCACCGGGTTCGTGGTGGACCTCGCAAGAAAATGTGTGGAGGGAATGTAGATGAATTGGGTGAGTTACCTCTTCAACGAATGGGAAAAAGATTTCCGCGAAGCTCAGGATCTAGGATACAATTTCCACTTTAGTTGGTTGATCATGTTGATTGCATTTTTTGCTTGGAAAATGCCTGAAGGAGCCACCTTTCTGGAGATTGAACCATCGGAGTCGTTGGCCTCTAGGTTTGCTACCTTATGGTACACCAATGACATGTCGAAGCAGTGGCAGTCAAACATTGTGTTCCATGTGTATTATCAACAACTGAAGGTTTCCATCGAGTCATTCTCGTGCATGACACCACACACCATGCACCAATATATACCGATAGAAAAATTTCGCGCAGATCCACATTTCATATATATCACTGCGCGTAGAGATGAGAGCAAGGAAGAGTTACAGTCATATTACAAGTTGCAGATGAAGACATGGAGAAGATCATGAAGTAATGGTTGGAGGAGTTCCTTGTACATGTTGCTGAAACTCTCTGACACTAAAACCATAGGAAGCCCCTTGGTCACCCGAGTCGAGCATGTCAGACAGTCCAGTGGGACAAAGAATAAGAAAATGAAGAAAGAAGTCCAGAATATAGAGACTATTTAGGAGGACAACGCCTCTGAAGAAAATGGATCTGACTTGCTAGGAGGAGGAGATGAAGCAAATGGACAAGGAGGAGGGGATGAAAGAGAAAAGCAAGGAGAAGGCAAAGGTACAATGCCGAAAGCTCCCCCTACTGAAAAAATAAAACCATAGAAGAGGAAGGTTTCTTCGTAGAAACCTTCGACAAGAAAGAAGACGCATGCTAGCAAGCCCAAGTTAGAGGCCACACTCATGGAGGACGCCATCAACTTGGTCCACGGAGCCATGGAGGATGCTTCCGAGGATATCTTGCAGAGATATGGAGTGAAGAAAGAGGAGCTGTATGGAAGGGTCGAGAAGGAAATGAAGGAAATACAACAAGCTATTCAATTGATCCACGCATTACCTACTGCACCTTCCTCATCACAGATTGTAGAATTAGGGGATGAAGCATCCCAATTGAGAAGACTTGTATATGCGACAGAGGCCCGACTTCAGAAATTCCAAGAAGAGAAGGAGAAGGCTACAAAAGCCTTGAAACAAGAGAAAGAGGAAGTCTTAGAGCAATTACGAGTAGCACGGTACTGTGTAACCCTCTATGAAAATGAGAAATTAGAGTTTTGGGTGATGCTCCAAGAAGACAAAGAGAAGATACAAAGAGAAAATGAGCAGTTGCTCGCAGAACAAGCTACGATCAAAGAAGCAGTGAACAAAGAATGTCACTCTGTTCCAGTCTTGGCACAGGACGAACAAGATTCGGTCGAGGTACAAGTGGCGAAGCTTGCTGAGACCATCCAACAGCTTCAAGCAAGGATAACAGAGTTGGAGATCCAAGAAGTACCGAGCACCCCACAGGAAGTGCGTGATACAAGGGAGGAAACCGCCAAGAACATAGAAATAAGGATAAGGTCATTCGCCTAAGAGTGCAAACAACTGAGTGATAGAAGTGCGCTGACATATGAATGCCTCACAGAAGATCTAGAGATAAGGAAATTGGAAGCATAGTTACAGGAGGCACAACAACAGGCTTTCTCCATGCAAGCGCAGATGAATCTACTCACCGCAGTTGAAAGAATGAAGAGGTCCCAGGAACAGTGCGTAGTACAACAACATATTACTGCCATCTAGGGAAGATTAATGAAAGTCACGCAAAAGCTGCAATCTGTGAAGGACGAATACTACACGGTGTTTGAAGAGATTGAGGGACAGGCATCGCAATTGGACCAAGTGGTTGCGACAATAGAACAATGTATGGAAGGTGTTGTTACAAAGCAAATGATTCAAGAGCTCGCTGAGCAGGAGGCTCAAGCGAAGCAACAAGTCGAGGCAGCTTGAGTGAAGCTTGAGGCCTTCGAAGCAACATTGCCCATACCTGAGTGACTCAAGATGAGTCACAGGTGAGTGTTCGGGGCCTGTTGGCCCTCGACCAAGTTTTGAGGAAACCTTAGTCAGGATTGGACCACTTTTGGACTTCGATAGGTTGGTCGAAGATGGAGTGCCCAGGCAAAGATGAGATCGCATATATCACCGATTTTGCGGGCTATGTGGACCCAAAAAGGGGTTTTCTAGGGTTTTTGTAATGGGTTATGGGATGTCGGTCCATGGGTCTACCCATGTTTAGTCCTTATTGTAAGGGATTGTAAAAGTATAAGTAAGAATATATTGCAGAAGAGTAGGGGATAGTGGGAAGTGGCTAATTGCAAGTAGTTCTGAGTTGCTTTGTGTAACATAATGTGTATGTAAGGCTTTGTGCTCGATAGAGAAGTTGGCTCTGTTCATTGACCTAGTTTTTGGAAGGAGGACCTGATGCTTAGTGCACAGATCTCTTGTCTAGTGTGAAGCTTGGCTCTATGGCTTAGTGCACAAGAGAAAATGAATGTAAGAGATTGAATAATAATAAAGCAGACAAAGCAGTTGGTGGACGTAGCGCCACACTGGGGTGAACTATCTATATCTTATGTCTTTGGTTTGCTTTGTGCTTTGTTGGTTATGTTATGAATCTGCTCAGTGCCTTGAATTTTATATATGATAGATGGATATGTTGTTTCTTAGTGCTTTACATATATTAAGGACGAATGAATGTTATATCTAACTCAATTCTATGTTCTAAGTGGTAGATATAATTAATCTTTGTTTTTACTACGCCGATTCATATTAGGGTTTGTTATGCGATGTTAATGGAGTTAATGAACTAATGCATGTCACCTTCTAAGTGTTTCTAGAATACTCTGCGAAGTGTTATTATCACAGATCTGTGTCCCAGCTTGGTTACAGACACCTGAGTCCTCTAACCCCCTTGCTTCTACCTCTGGTGAGACTTCGTCTTCTTTGTAGGTGTTGCTTAAAGGGTCGGTAGTTAGGGTTTTTTTGGTGCGTTGTTGAAGCGTTGAACCCTGGGTCTGCCCCTATTCCAACAGTTCCACTAGCCACAACCCGTTTCAAGTGGGTCTAGGATCCCAACCCTTGGGAACCATTGATGTTTCATTTCCTCTTGCCGCCGCATAGAAATAATCTTCCCTTGATCAGTATGCAATCAATAAAGCCACCAGATTCATTGAGTAAATTTAGCACATCCACCAACAGGTCTAGGAGATTTTGCAGAAATCCAATGCTAAGTACAAGTAGCGCCACGATCAACACAAGGTACCACACCAATTTCAAGTTGGTGACAAAGTCTAGTTACATTTGTAGAAGGAGCGTCTCACTGGGCCCCATAGGAAGCTTCTCCCACTCTGTTATGGGCCTTACACTATCACCAAGGATATGGGTAACAATTATTTTGAGCTCAACACTCCACCCTTCCTTGATCTGCATCCAGTATTCAATGTGGACCTCCTTAAGCCATATTTTCTGCCATTATTGGACACCTCTGAGATCATCAAACTGTTGACACCAACAGAGCCCAACCTTGACTGCATGGAACAAGCATCCACTGATCAGATCATGGACACACAGGTCAAGGGAACTCGCCAGTAAAGGATCCAGCTTTATCGGGTTGTCAAGATAGGGAAACTCCTACACCAAGGCAAGTGGCTCACCTGGGGCCAAATCCAACAGAAGTTTCCTCACCTGATGGGGGAACTCAACGCAATGGAGACCATTGCTTCCTAAGGGGGGAGGATTGATCTAGGTAGATATTGGTGGGCACCCACCTATTCCAACTGGCTCCTCGTTTCCATTTTTGTTCAACACGTCTTTTTGTACTACTTATAATTGTGAGTTCTACACTTTTGGGGTTGTCTGAAGCCTCACACATTCTCTAGGTGGATACGGGTGGCCTCTTGCCTAATCCAACTGGCTTATTTTGTATTTTTTCATGTCATCACATCTTGTTGTAATTTTAGGGCTCACCATAGTCAGAATGTAGACAAAGTCAGATTCTGATGAAAGAATGTATAGTTCTATGAAATACCTTTCCAATGGGCTATCATGCGCCTAAAACGAAGTTCGTATGCAAAATTTATGACCCTAGGAAGTTGAGGTACCAAATTACACCAACTTACCCATAGGGCCCACATGACTTTTGGAGTTTCACCTTCTAGGGTTAGGTTTTTGGATGTATAGGGTTTTGGCATTCATGAGTAATATGAAAAGGGCC
>SNQJ01S0179163.1:0-19573 GCA_010110895.2 Picea sitchensis | reverse complement strand
GTTCTTTCAACCTCGACAGCTAATTCTCTTTCCCTCTGTTGCTTCGACTTATCTTCTCGTTCTTCTATTAGTCGGTCTATTTTTCTAGCTATGAAATCCCTTAGTTCTTGCTTTTTATTTTCTGTAGCTTCTTCCTCTGCTTTCCTTTTGATCTGATCTTTCTCAATCCAAGTCTTACCTAATAAAAGTGGGAAAGGGGCGTTGTTCTCAACAAACTTAATGACTTCAAATTCCTCTTCAGTCGATGTTCCATGGATAATAATAGGTACATTAGTAACTCTTCCACATGAGGTTATCATATTTCCCTTAAACAAGCCTATCCTTCCTAATGAACGTACCGCAGTAGGCTTTCCCAAAATTTCCCAAGTGTCTTTTGTCATAATATTCACTTGTGTTTCCTCATCCAAGACACATTCTATGTCGAAGTCTCCTATTCTTGTACTTATGTGTTGTTTTACTTTTAGGATCTCTGGTAAACTGACATCTTTGTGAACATCCATCATTTATTTTAACTGTAATAACATAGTCTGAGCTTTCTCTGATTCTTTCTCTTTATGATTATCTAACATGCTCTTATTCTCTTGACTTCCTTCATAGTTTCCTTGTCTCATGTTCATTCGTTCAACTTTAGCAATCATCCTTGGACAATCCTCAACCTCATGACCAACAATTTTACAAAATGGACAAATAGGACATGCACCACGGAATTCCTTAGCAAGATGTCCCAATATTCTGCAGTTATAACATAGTGTCAATCCTCTCTTTCTCTTGTATGTTCCCCAATGTCTCATGTACTGCACACTCGGATCACAGTGCTGGACTTGCAATCTGCAAAAATTATTTCTAGGTTCCTGCATCCACTTATTAGTCCATAAATTCTTTCTATGCATAGGAATAACATATATTTCTTCATATCTATTAGCTCTACTTAGATCAATTATTTCTTCCAACTGCGCCCTAGCTTCCAGACTAGGACAAAATCTATTAAACATACTAAATTCATGCTTTTGGGAAAAAAAAATCACTTATCTTACTCTTATCAAAGTACAAAGCCTTACCTCTTTTCTTCAGATCGGATTTATTTCTTAGCACAGAGCTTCACAATTCAAGTAGAGTATTGCGCACTTCAGTAGCAGATCTACGCACATAGCTTCTCTTTTCTTTACTTCAGTTCCCAGCAATCACAGTTTCAAATCTCGGAAACGGAACCATTTGTTGGCACAGGGGAAAACCCAGGGTTCAATGCTTCAACATCCCACCAACAAAACCCTAACTACCGACCCTTTCGGCAACACCTACAAAGCAGGCAAAGTCTCATCTGAGGTAGAAGCAAGGGGGGTTATAGGACTCGAGTGTCTGTAACCAAGATGGGACACAGATATGTGATAATAACACTTCGCAGAGTATTCTAGCAACACTTATAATTTGACATGCATTAGTTCATTAGATCCATTAACATCGGATAACAAACCCTAATATGGATCGGCGCAGTAACAACAAAGATTAAGCATCTATACCACTTAGCACATAGCATTGAGTTAGATCTAACATTCATTCGTCCTTAACATATGTAAAGCACTAAGAAACAACAAATATATCTATCATATATAACATTCAAGGCACTGAGCAGATTCATAACATAACCAACAAAGCACAAAGCAAACCAAAGACACAAGATATATGTGGTTCACCCCAGTGTGGGGCTACGTCCACCAACTGCTTTGTCTTTTTTATTATTCTTCAATATCTTACATTCAGTTTCTCATGTGCACTAAGCCACAGAGCCAAGCTTCACACTAGACATGAGATCTGCACACTAAGCATCAGGTCCTCCTTCTCAAAACTAGGTCAAGGCACAGAGCCAACTTCTCTATTGAGAACAGAGCCTTACATACACATTTTTTTGCACAAAGCAACTTAGAACTACTTGCACTTAGCCACTTCCCACTATCTACTATTCTTCTACAATATATTCTTACTTATAATTTTATAATCCCTTACAATAAGGCCTAAACATAGGTAGAACCATGGGCCGACATCCCATAACCCATTACAAAAACCCTAGAAAACCCCTTGTTGGATCCACATGGCCCGCACAATCAATGAGATCCACAATCTCAGTTCTGCCTGGGCACTCCATCTTCGACCAGCCTGTCGAAGTCCAAAAGTGGTCCAATCCTGACCAAGGTTTTCTCAAAACTTGGTCAAGGGCCAATAGGAACTATGGAGAGCCCTGTTGTAGGACATATGGGAGACTCTCGTCCCATGTACAGGGATGCTTACAATTGTACATGCGCGGGATGTGCACAATCATACGATTGACGACCTCGGTTTGGCCATCGGTTTGGGGGTGGAAAGTAGTGGATTTTGTGAGATAGGTGTCCAACAGAGACCAGAGACTCGACCAAAAGGTGTTGAGTAACATGTTGTCTCAGTTGGAGATTATGGTCTACGGTATCCAAAAGTGGACCCAAACTCGTTCGAAGAAGATCTTGGCAGTCTCAGCCGCTTTGACATTCTTCTTACAAGCTGTCAGGATGGCCATCTTTGAAAATCAATCAATGACCATAAACACTCAGTCATTTATGTTCTTGGTGGACGAAAAACCAAACATGTAATCCATTGAGATGGATTCCCACGGATTCTCAGGAATAGGAAGAGGGGTGTATAAGCCTTGCTTCTTGATGGTTGGCTTGGAAATGGCGTAGGCAGTGCAATATTGGATATACTTTCTCATGTCTTGTCAAATTTTTGGCCAATAAAAATTTTCTGAAGAACGACCACAATTTTCTCTACACCAAAATGTCATGCCACCCGACTGTAGTGGGCTTCCCAAATCATCTTTGCATGCTCACTTGTAGGAACACATAAATGGACCAGGTGGCATAAGAGTTTGTCTTGAATGTGAAAATCAGTGACAGTGGTGCTTGTACCCAAGAGTTGATATGCAGTGGCGAAGTCTGAATCTTTCTGATAAAGTTGGGGCCACTCTGATGCTTCATGTCCATAGGACTGGAGCATAGTGGTGAGTGCAGCCACAGGAGGCCAACTGAGATAGTCAACAACACAATTGAAGATACTTGTATTATAATTGATGTTGAGATGAAACTGTTGCAGGTAGGTGGACCAATTCTAATGGCGGTCATTCTGCACTTTCCCATGTGTCTGTATGAACTACAGAGGCTTGTGATCAGTGTGTATGATCATCTCTTTCCCATTAATGTAATGTTTCCATTAACGATAAGCTTGTACAATGGAATACATTTCCTTGTCATAGGTGGGGTATTTTCGGATAGTACCAGAGAGTGTCACACTATGGTATGCCACAGGATGCTCGTGCTGAGTGAGAATTTCACCCACAACATAGTCAAATGCATCAGTCTCAATATCGAATGGTTGTTGCAGATCGGGCAAGGAGAGAATGAGAGTTGAGCACAAGTGATGTTTTAGATCATCGAATGCTCATTGTTTCTCCTTCCCCCACATGAACTTGTCCCTACCACTACCCTTGGTTACCTGGCTGAGGGCCCATGCAATATGGGAGAATCCCAACATGAACCATCATTAGAAATTGTCTAGTCCCAAGAAGCTTTGAAGCTCAATCAGTGTGGTTGGGGTCGGCCAGTCATAGATGACTTGGATATTAGTTGGATCAACATGTACCCCATGCTCTTCAACAATTTAGCCCAAGTATTGGACCATGTTCATGCCAAAAGAGCATTTTTCCAAGTTGGCATAAATCTTGTGTTGCCGCAGAGTGCTCAAAACCTGTTGAATATGCCGCATGTGCTCCTCCCACGTTATTCTGAAGATGAGGATGTCATCCAAATATACTACCATAAAGGATTTGGTGAAAGGTCTCAATACATCATCCATCAACCTCATGAAAGTGGTCGGTGCATTTGTTAAGCCAAAGGGAATGACTAGCCATTCATAGAGACCTTCTTTAGACTTGAAGATTGTCTTCCAGACATCAATTGGTTCGATGGGAACCTGGTGATAGCCAGACTTCAGGCCAATCTTGCTGAAGAACTTTTCCCCCTTGAGTTGTTCAAGAAGGTCATTAATATTGGGAATGGGGTAGCGGTTCCTGACTGTGATTTTGTTTAAGGCTATGTAATCAATGCAGAGTCGCCAAGTCCCATCCTTCTTCTGCACCAGTACAATCAGTCTTTCGCAAGAGGAAGAGTTGGGTCTGGTGTGCCCCTTCTGAAGAAGCTCTTGGATTCGATGCTTGATTTCGTCATTCTCCATCAGTGAGCACTAATAGACTGGCCCATTAGGTAGAGGTGCATCGGGGGTCAAATCAATTGGATGTTTGACTTGGAAGTGTGTTAGTACCTCTATAGGTGAGGAGAAGATGTCTCTGTATTCTTCCATGATCCTGTCCACTTGTTGCTGCAAAGAGAGGCATTGTGTAGAGGCCACAGATATGGTGGAGACCTTCCTCTTACTGTGAGCATGGATCACAAAGAAGACGAACTTCTCGGTCTGTGAAATGTCCTTACTGCATTGCTTAGCAGATATTAAAGAAATAATAGTAGGCGGTGTCACCTCTGGGATCCTATACAATTGTCTACCCAAGGTAATAATAACACTGCAAGGTCTAGACTCATACACACCATGACGCTTCCACAAATATGGTTGTCCTAAAATAACATCACAAAATTCAAGGGGAGCAATATCACACAATACCTCATCTTTGACAGGATTGATGTCATAGGGTAGACGACATTGTTGGCTAACACAGAGATCTCTTCCTTGACGAAGCCAACTGATGGTGTAGGGTTGTGGGTACGATGTCGTTGGTAGGTCCAACTGCTTGACGACCTATGCTGACATCAGGTTCTTCTGACTACCGTTGTGGACAATGAAATAAATCATAGCCCCCTTGACCCACATCTGCGATTGAAAGAGGTGTTCCCCTTCCTCTGGTTCTTCTGGTTCGCTTGGCCAAAATTTGGTGGTAGAGACCGGGGCACTAGGTTCAACATCAATAATTCGCTTCTCTCCTTCAGGATTTGACTTGGAATCAGAATAGACCTCTGACTCGGAAGACTTCAGCTCATCCATGAGGGACTTCTTAGAGCGACATTCGTCAGTTTTGTGCCAAGGACTTTTATCGTACTCACACCATTTTCACGTGTCCTTCTTCGTCTTCTCATTGCCCTTCTTGTGTTGCGGCTTGGACGGATTGTCTTGAGGGTGACCATCACAACTTGGTCCCTTGCTATGTGAGTTGGGTTGGGGTTTGAAGATCCAAACTCTTGTTGTTTCTGCTTAAATTTTTGCTTGATCTTGACAGCGTATCTATAATTTGTTCCCAATGAGGCGATGTCCAGGAACTCCATTTCTATTTGAATGTATCTATGCCAACAGTAGCGGTATTTGAGCACCAGATGACGCTAAGAATATTTGATACCCAATTTGGTGCGTAGGGTATGGAAAATATTAGTGAATTCTGGTACTGTATGGTCCCTTTCTTGACGTAGGGTGGTCCATCTGGTGTACTGGTTGTCGTAGCTTCCAATAGGGAAGTATTGTTCTTTAATGGCATCCCGAAAGGTATCCCATGTAGGGGCCACCACAAAAATTGCATATTCCTCAATGGCCCTTTGCTTAGAGTAAGTATCCCACCAGTCTTTAACATGGGGAACGACCTTGAGGAGTGCAAAAGTGATATTTTCCCTATCAAAAAAAATTTCGACCGAAAAATATCCTTCGAGCATATTCAACCATTTATATACAACATCTGCATCAATCGGTCCTTCAAATAATGGAGTATAAAAATTTACCTGTACTTTGAAGGGGGTTGCATGGCCACTTGATGAATATGCTTCTCCTGTGGGAAACCATCAAAGGATATGCGCGAAGTTGTCCATCATTTCGTTCATTTGTCGTGTGAGGGCTTCCTCGAGCAACATTTTAATAGGATCTCCTGCTCCATCATCTTTATTTGTGTCTCCCATGGGTTGTTGTCAGACTCGACGCGAATAATCTAGTAATGGATCGATTGGTTTGAGTCCCAACTTATTTTACCCAGACCTTGTTGGGGACATGCACAAAGAAAAATAAATGAAGAGCAGACTGCTTTGATACCACTGATCTAGATTTAGGATCGGAACGACCTGATTAATAGACTGAATACAATAAACACAAATATAGGAAGAATAACAAAAATATTTAGTAAACAATATCTTCTATTAAATAATGAAATAGGATGAAACTGTAAAACTGCAGAACTAAAACTTGCTCGAATGGTGGTAGCTATATTTGAGAAGAGATGTGGCTACTACGCACATTCGTCTAAGCAAAATGGATTACAATGAGGCTCCATAGGCCCTTTTCATATTACTCATGAATGCCAAAACCCTAGACATCCAAAAACCTAACCCTAGAAGGTGAAACGCCAAAAGTCATGTGGGCCCTATGGGTAAGTTGGTGTAATTTGGTACCTCAACCTCCTAGGGTCATAAATTTTGCATAGGACCTTCGTTTTAGGCACATTATAGCCCGTTGGAAAATTCTTTCAGTGAGATACACATTTTTCCATTAGAATCTGACCCCGTCCACATTCTGACTGTGGTGAGCCAAAAAAACAATGTTTAGGGCCCCAAAACATCCCTGAAAGTACAAAAAGATGTGTTGACATGAAAACATACAAAATAAGGCCGTTGGATTAGGCGAGAGGCCACCCATATCCACCTGGAGAATGTGTGAGGCTTCAGACAACCCCAGAAGTGTAGAACTCACAATTATAAAGTAGTACATAAAGACGTGCCGAACAAAAATGGACACAAGGAGCCAGTTGGAATAGGAGGGTGGCCACCAATATCCACCTGGATCATGGATGGTTTCTCCAGCTATAATAAAATCAATATTTTACCTACGAATCAACATAACACTACTTTTATTTTCCCTTGGGGAACCTTCGCATACTGGAAACTACCTTTTGGTCTAAAAAATGCAGGTGCGACTTTTCAAGCGCGCTATGTCTTATACTTTTCATGACATTAGGCACATTGTACAACCCTATCTAGACGATGTACCGACGCATTCTATGTGTCGTCAAGATCACTCGACACACCTACGAGCCATTTTCTTACGTTGTCATTATTATCGCATACGATTGAATCCACACAAATGTGATTTTTGTGTGGAGTCCAGACAACTTCTTGGTTTTATCATGTCTATACATGGGATTAGAGTAGATCCCTTGAAGGTTGAGGCTATCCTCAATTTACCTCCTCCTTCCACACTATGCCAACTCCAAATTTTGCAAGGGAAGGCAAACTTTTTACGTCGATTCATTCCCAATTATGATGAATTAACGAAAGGATTTACTCAGATTCTCAAGAAAGGTTACTATTTTGTATGGGACGACACTGCCAACAAAGCCTTTGAATCTTTGAAACTCACCTTAACCCGTACACCACTATTGTTTCCACCTGATTATAGTCGAGATTATTTCCTGTACTTAGTTGCTTCAGACTCTACCATTGCTATGGTTCTAGTCCAAAAGGATGATGAACATGATGAACATGTTATATACTATTTGATTCGGAGTCTCACAACCACAAAAACCAAATATTTACATGTGGATAAAATGGCCTTGGAATTTGTTCAAGTTGTTCAACGTTTTCGTCACTACATCTTATTACGCAGAACCACATTTATTTCCGATTGCAACCCCATGCAACATATTCTTACTCGAAAACTGTTGGGGGGGGAATACTCTAAATGGATAGTTATCCTCCAAGAGTTTGATTTGGAGTTTGAGTGTGCCAAGTCAAAGAAGTCTTTGGTTTTTGCCGAATTGATATGTGACCTTCCCTCTACTAGAACAGAAACTATGGCAAAAGATTCCTTACCTGATGAATCTCTCTTTCTGATAAGTTTTGACGACATGTGGTATGGAGATATTATCATTTATCTCCAAACAAAAACTTTCCAGCCTGATCTTTCTAGTACAGATTGTCGTCGTATTCGGTATCAAGCCCGTCAATACATTATCCTTGGTGATACCCTTTATCGTCATGGTATTGATTCCATATTTCCACGATGTCTCACCTATGATGAAGCTGAGAAATCTTTGAATAACTGTCATTCTGGAGCATGTGGCGGTCATATGTCTGGGTATGCCACTGCCCAAAATATCTTACCAACTGGTTATTTATGGCCTTCATTGTTCAAGGATTGCATTATTGTTGTCCAGAAATGCCACGCTTGTCAAACCTACAACAATAAGATTTGATCTCATCCTACTCCCTTAAACCTTGTATTTTTCATTGGTCCATTCACTAAATGGGGCATTGACTTCATGACATGTAACCCTCACTCATTCAGGGGGCATGGATACATCATCGTAGCCATGGATTATTTCACTAAGTGGGTCGAGGCGATGCCTACATTTGATAATACCGGGAAAACTGCAATGTTATTCATATTCAATCATATCATTACTAGATTTGGTGTCCCTCAATATAATATTATTATTATTGTTTGTTATAAGTATTATATTTATTTTTAAGCCGACAATTGAAGATGTAAGTGGTGCCCACGTGACATCATCTATATGATACTAGGTTATAGAACCAGCACCTTTCAATGCAATTAACCAAAACATATTTAAGCATTCTCAAGTTTCTTTGGTGATGAATATTATTATTATTGTTTAATTGAAATACATTGAACCCGTTATAAGTTCCTCATATGAGTTTTGCACTTAGATTCCCCTACTTGAGTTCTCATTGTAAATATAAAATATTTGTTTTTCTATAAATTGTCGTGGATATTTCACTAGAACAATTCATCACAACAAATCTGATAAATAAAATTGAAATCTACACTATGAAGGTTAAATTCCTTTAGATTCCAGAATATTTAGTTACTGATTTTCTCCTTATGCATGGAATAGATAAAATGCGGAAAATAGAGAACAATAAAGTACAATCACACACCAACCACAAGATAACACAAAGATTTTCTTTGGGAAACCCTTATAGAAGAAAACCCAACTAGAAGGTGTGGTTTCTCTGGTATGAAAATAATGCAAGTACAAAGGAGAAGGCACTCTCTGTGGAGTTACCTGAGATCTATGACCTATTAGGCAGCTACAAAACATTAACCCCCTCTATTATGCTCTCTAGTTTCCCACTCCCAACCATTCTGCTCTACTATGGAACAAAATACAATAACATAGAATGGAACCCCTTCTCCTCCTAGTAGCCCAATATTTAACATAGCCCAATAGCCATCTAGGGGTGGGTGTTTTACTTCCTCAACCCTCAATTGTGGTAGGGTTTTGAACCTTCTAGAATCTTCTTGAAATTCCTCACGTGGCTAGCCCCATATGCATGAGTAGTGGAGGATAACGTGACATCATCTCGTATCATGGTGGTCAACACGATAGGTCAACTTGCGAGAGGCATAACTTTTGCATATGAACTCTGATTGACGCACGGTCTGCACTGTTGGAAATGTCTCAGAGTGTAGATGTCGTCAAGGGGGTGTGCACAAGTTCCAAACACTAGAACCCAAAAAAACTTTGTTTAATGCCTCAAAATGTCTCTGGAAGGTTCTGAACCCCAATTTTCCAAATTGGGACCTGCCACTAAAATGGCCCTGCAAGCTGATTCCTCCAATTTTTTCACTCTAAAAGCATCAACATAGATGAAAAATAATATAATGATCCAATCTGGATCGATTTTACCATACAATAGGGTGTTGTTGTTTGTTAGTTATTTCAATTATATGGTCACTTAATTGCCATATAATAAGGTGTTATTGTTAGGGATTGTAGGAGTGGGTGGATTTCTCTTTGATTATGAAGGAACTAAAAAAAAACACTTATGGTTGGGGGTTAGGTCAAGCAACCAATAATGAGGTGGAGGCATTGGACACATATCAAGAAGTTAAGCTAGATCTACAAAATCAAGTCAACAAGATAATAGTGTTAGATTCTACAATTTTCCTCCATGCTCTCAATAACAATCCTCCTTCCTTACCCCCTCAACTAGCATAAATCGTTGCAAGAATTAAAATCATGTTGAGCACCCTCTAGCAAGTCTAGTTATATCATGTCATAGGATATTTCAACTCTAAGGTGGAAAGTAAGGAAAATGTAAGAGTCTTGAACCTACAAGGAGGAATTATGGTGCAACATAAAGGAGCAAAGCACTCCTACTAGAGTGTTATCCCATGAATGATCAAATAAAAATCAGTTTGGTGAGGCACGACATGCCCTTCTTAATTTCTCGACGAGTGGTAGTCAAGGAGGATTACAAGATCGAGGCACCCCATTTCATTATTTCTCGAGCTAGCAAGAGTAAAGGCAATTCAAGTAAGGCATCACCTCGGAAGTTTACATACGTGCACACAAGCAGAGACCTCACCCACCGTACTATCATGGAGTTTGAGGCCTTTACTGCTACCACTTTGGCTCTATGGCTCGTAGGCAGGAAACTCTCCATTAAGGCACTAATGTGGTTTTTCTCATTTGTACAAAAAGGAGAGCCTCATTGTCGCTCATCTTACCCCCACCCTTCGACTTTCAATATTTGACTTGCACCAATTCATGGCACCCACATGTAGCGTGCACAAGCACCTAAAGTGACCCATAGTCCTTGCAGACTATGTGGAGTTGGATAAAGGAATAATAAAAAATGAAGAGACCATGAAACCATTGTAGGTTCAACTAGTTGTAGGATGGAGTAGATGCAATCCATGAACAAGGAAATGGATTCTAGGTTGGGGTCTCTTAAAATTGAAGCTCGTAATCATTATGTGAAAACCCAAAATGGAAGGTAGAGTCCTCGACCACCCTAAATGTCCACTGCAACAAGATCAATAACATTTGTATTGATCTTTCTACCACCCAGAGGAGGTAGGAGTCGTGGGAAGATATTACTACCCCACCCATGGCCTACCCAACATTAGAAATGGAAGAAGACAAGGAAAATGATGATGAAGCCTCTCTGGTGGGATCTTCATAAGCTAGTGGTGCCACTATGGTACTAGAATTCCAAGGTTCCTTTGTTGTAGCTAGTTTTTCTTTTGTGATTATAATATGTATTACAAAGTTTGCTTGGTATTACATCAATATGTCCAAATCTACACTAGCCAACCCCAATGTGAAAAGGTTAGATGTATGCCTGGTGTTTGCATTGCTATTGTCATATGACAATGCAAATTCCCCTACTATGATATTAGTTTTTTATAATTGGGCGATTCTAGATTTCTTAAAATATTAATACAATTACTTGTTTTTGTTATTGTATATTGGTGTTATTGTATGTTGGTGATCTAGCCGGAATTTAGATTGATTATTGTGATAATGATCCAAGTTCAAATTATGGCATGCATGCTTCTCTATGTAGGTTTTGTTGGATGTGATTATTAATTATATTAAATTTTTTTGAAAAAGTTTTAAAATAGATTATTATACATCACTTAAAAAAACCAATAAACTCTATTTTTTCTCTATTTTTTCCTAAAATATATGAGGATATGAATCAAACTTCATTTCAAATTTACCATATTTATAATTTATTTAAAATATATAATGTACTAGCATATTCACATTCACATCCATGAAGACTATAAATAGAATTTTCACACTAGAGTATAAGTAGAATAATCATTGAAGTTGGGGCTAAATTAGTGTCTTGTGATGTTGCTATTGTATATTGACATTATCTTTAAAAAAACACACAACCTTACCCATCTAAACGATGTTTATCTCCCTACCTACAGTCGGCTACTTAGCATTTCCTACCCAAGCGAACATATGGGATAAGATCAGATCTTATCCACTACCTGTTGTCTTTATCATGCAATCGACCCCACCTTACCATTTTGTTTCATTATACAACTTATCCTTATCTCATTTCATTTAACTTCCTACCTCAGTTCATCAAACCCTTTTGATTTGTCAAGGAAATCGTTGGTTATCGAAGAAGCTACAATCCGCAACACCCCAGCAGTTAAGAGAGTTTTAGTCACCTTTGAACCGTCCTAGTCCTCTCTGTCTGAAGTGTTTATAAACGCATTGAAGCTCAGTGAAAACCAAATTGCTCAGATTCACAACAATGCTATGGAATGCAAGATGGTAAATTTTTAGTAAAATCCGAAAAGACCAAGATTGCATAGAAAAAGACTGTAGTTCAAATGTATGCTGGCTCTTCTTCTTGCCATATATAAATTACCAATTCGGGACCTGACTTGTCTCTCTTAAAAAATAACAAATTATGCTGAAGCCTATTCAAACGTCGTCATGTATGGCATGCCCTGCTACATCTACCTTTCCTGGGACCTTGATGGGGTTCAAGGAAAGCGTGAATCATGTTTTGGCTAAAGGGATGTGCATTTCCATGGGTTACTCGACCATTGCAGCAATTGGGTGCCCTTATTTTGGTCTTAAAACATTCAGGCAAATGCATCTACATCTACAGACAGGGAAGAAGAAGCAGAAGCAGGAGGCAAGAGGATCAAGAGCGGTGGCACATGCTTCTCTTGTAGACCAACCGGTCTTGTGGGTTGGACGTCTCTGCCTTTTCTATACGCTCCTCAAGGTGGGAATTGCAGGTCCTCAAGCGAATTTTTTATCAGGTGGGCTTTAGAATTCATTGTGTTGTTATCCTACAATCAGTTTTCCCCTAATCAAGTTTCCAAGGCCTGTATAGGTACGCTCTGCTTTCTCTTCTGAGCATAGAGGTGAATTGATAGACTTATATCTTCGCACCCTTCACATTTCTTTTGGGGGAGTTGATGGGTCACCAGTGCTGCTATAAGCAATCATAAACAGATAGGTTGTGACAATTGAAATTTCATAGGCGATTGGGCTGGAACTCTCCAGCCTAGCCATGGTAAGAACACGTGTGCCTAATAAACACAGACTCTAGAGTCATGTTTAAACCCCAAGCTTGGCCAACTCAAAATCAAATCATATTCTATACCTATATACTTGTATCTACTATAGAAGTCCCTGAAGAAATAGGTATTGTTCATCTTCAACTTCATTCTTCTTACCTATCTGTATTTTATATTCTCTTTTTGCAGAGTTTTGGGATTGGTCCATCTGACTGTTGCATAGTGCAGTTTTTGTGAGCTGGTTCTGATATTACTGATATTCATTTTATTCTTTTGGCTGTTTACACTTTTTCCTCATGGGTTATGTTGTAATTCTATGGTTTGTTGTAGTGTAGGTGTTAAGGATGTGAAATGGATGCCCAAATGGCTTAAGAGTATCATTCCTACTGGGTCAGGTACACGAGTTTCCTTCCACTAGATAACAACGCAGAATAATCTGGTTAAATTGCATTTTACTAGATATGCATTATAGAACAATTTGGACATGTAAAGATGTAGATCTGTTCATAATCGTACTTTTCGACATCATGTGCTATGCCTAACAATTGCAAAACACATCTTTAGTAGGATTAATATTCGTGACATGGCTGTTTTCACAATTTTTTAATGATTCAACATGCATTTCAGAAAACTCTGGCAGACTTTTCCATCTTGGAAGTGATGTCCTTTGTCAAAATTGTTCTTTTGTCTTTTGCTGTCTTTTCTAAGTAGCCTTGATATGCGTTTGGAACTGCGTGGGAATTTGAATTTGATATGCATTGTTGTGCAGTTATTCCCTGACTCGATGTGCTTGCAGTACTATTTCAGAAATATTTGGAATTGACATGCATTTTAGATCTGTGGGAACATATTTTTAGAACTTTTAATGCATTTTAGGAATCTCTGGGAAGTTAATTTGGACTTTGTCTGCATTGAAGCACTACCTGGGTACATGTTTCCTCAAAGCATTGTTTTTTCATCCTATTCAATATGAATTATGGATCTGGGCAAATTTGTATGGGTTGCATTGCATCATAGAACTATGCAGGCATTCTATTTATACAATGTAGATTGTCAGGACACATTCTTCTGAAGATGCAATTCATTTTTGGCTACAACTATCTTGGCATCTTTCTTGAATTTCATATGCATATATCTGAGATTTGTGTTAGGTTATCCAGCACATTTCCTGGATTTCATGTGCATTTGAACTATCTAGGTAAATATTCTTGTCCTTGAGATGTGCACTGGACTGTGCAGAAACTCAAGCAACCAATGACGGAAGGAAGATGGTGCGTAAATGGCATGTTACAACAAAGGGAACACTCAAACGAAGCTACAGGGTGCCAATGAAATCAGAGGGTCGTCGACTTCTAAAGGCAATTGCTTCCCTTCTATCAGATGATGATACCTTTAGGGATGCCACATCTCACAAGGCAGGATGCCCACTAAACATTTTTCCGAGTTAAAGTGCCCAATCATGATTCATTTATTTTTGTAAAAATTGGGTTTGATTCCCTTTATTCATACATTTCCTATGTGCAGGGCTGCCAAATCCGAAGAGAGAATGCCCATGGAGAGACTGTGTGTTGTAACAATGTTAGGGCACTCTTTGATGAACTTCCTACCCCACATTTGGTAGTAGAGATAACTGCCTTCCCGGCTGGGCCTCTATCTGAGTCAGACTATGTGAAGGCTGAGAAGATTGAGAGGGTTCTGCGAACTGGAGCTTCCATATGAAAGAAATTTCTCTTGATTTAACTTTTCAAGCAAACCCTATCATACCTTCTTCCACATTGAGCTCTGTATATAGCACATTATGTTGTTTGTCCATTTACTCATGTATAGAGGTTTTTAGCATATACCACTGGTGCATAACACAAGCATTTGCTTGTTTGAATGCAGAAATGGGTCTGTACATCACTAGGATTACTTTTTTGAAAATAGATTTATGGTTGACATCACAAGCCTTTTGGTTGGTTGGTTGGCCGACTACAGAATTGGTTCAATTGTAATATTCTTTCAAGAGATTGTCCACAGTGCAATTGTGGATGCCAGATTTAATTTTGTTAAGGGTGAATGTATGCTTTGTATGGGTGTGGTTGATTCAGTTAGAGATGGATCAGGGGACGAAGCTGGGACTGGTTCTTCAAGTGCTTCTTCAAACACTTAACATTCCTCAAAAGGATAGAACAATCAAGAGGTTGCTGATTGGCTTGGCTACTTTATTAAAATTCTTGTATATATTGTTTTATCTATGCCTCTATAATGCCCTCCATCAAAATGAAGATAATTTGTTATAATGTGTACGATATGGTCTTGAATAAATGGTATAATAAAAAACACAGGGTTTCAAGAACAAAGAGAACTAAAATGGTGTAAAAGAAAGAACTACCTTTCTACATGCTATCAGTCAAACTAGTCAAGTCCTTGTGATCTGTATAAGATAAAATAGTACTGCAAAAAGGCAGTTGGAAACTTGGATCCTTGTACAGTGACTACAATGAAAGGGTTTCAGAACTTATTTTCAAGATAAAATCTCAAGTTTAGCTTAGATTACTTGAGAAATCGAACTCGGGAAGATTTGGCATGAATGAGTACTTCTCATAAAAATTGCCGGTTGGGCTAAACAAATGATAAGCTGTGAACCTTAGAGAAAACTGTCCATGTTTATAAGTTTGGATTTCATCATTCTGAAAGAACAGTGACAGTTACGAAAAGTTAATATGTATTTGAGCTCTGCACAGGAGCAGACTAGTAGTCTTGCTATTCTGACACCCACATCAGAGTGACCCCTTCAATTCAAACATGGTATGCAGTTTGTATGGGAGACAATTAGATAGAATTGCCTGCAAATTTTTTCCCTTGAATATGATACTTATATTTATTGGAAAAATTACACATACATTCTCAAGACTCCCTGCTAAGCTCAGGTTGAGACACCGGGATAATCATACCCTGGTTAGACCCAAGGGACAGCCTCATATTTAGCATTCCATACATCAATTATCTTGGTGTAACAAACAAAATCTCAGCATGAAGAGCACACAAACCAAAAGGATCAAAAAGCAAATATGGGTGTTGCCCAGAATCCAGACATACAGTGTCAAAATGCAAAGTTATGCTCTTAATAGGACAACGATATTAAATAAGACAAGTAACAAATGAACCATGTGATCTAGATGATTCCACATTGGGTGGTTTTGTGCCTCACCCTGCGATTGCTGCTCACAATATTCATGCTCCACTCCCCTTGTTCTCTTGAATTTCCTTCCTAGATAGGGAAGGTGGGCTAGCCTCCAACATTATTCACCACCTGAGGTTTCTTTGCAGCCGATTGTCTATTTGAAGCTCCCATCTATTTCTCTGGTACCCTGGGGTGTTCTCAACTGTTAGATTGTCTGCTCCAGGATCAGCCCAGTTTTGATCTTTACTCCGCTGGGTCTGTTGCTGTTGAAGAGGGGGCTCTTTGCAAATGGTGCAGGGGACGGACCCCCAGTGTTCCAGGAGCTTGATCAGGTGATTCAACTCTTGTTTCACTTTATTTGCTTCTAGTCTACAGAAAACATGAGTGAATTACAGCCCTTTGAAAATAAAAGTTGAAACCAAGCCGAGGGGTAGCCCCATTGAAAATCACATGATTGGGGTGCTTCCAAATGCAGTAGAATTATCTACACCCTTAGCAATTGCCAGGCAGTGTAAAAGGTGACTAACCATGGCTTAGTATATCCTACCAAAGCTGCTAACTAGCTTAATTATGTACACTGTTAGGGTTTGGCACAATACAGGTCGAAGAGCAGGCTGATTTGGCTAAGGGGGAGTACCGGAACAAGTGCAGGTTCGTTTCCTCCTTTTGACATAAAAGACACTAGAGGAAACCCACTTCCATTTTACCGAGCTCATCTCTGGTAGCATGGCCTTGGTGCAGTGGCCACTGGCAACCATGAAAAATGTGTTTCAGGGTTCTAGCAGAGCTTTCCACTATGTTGTAAATCTTGCCGACCACTTGGTAGGCAATGCCCAACATCTCATCTCTTTATTGACCATGTTTTCCAGCCCAGATGGGCCCTGAAAGCAATTGTTCATATGGGCAGCAGAGATGGATAGAGTCAGGACTGGTTTGGAAAATTTCCAGGTCCGATCTCTTCAGCTGGTCTCATGGATTTTCATTGCCAATTGAGGAAAGAATTCAGATATTCTCTGAAGAATTAATTTATCTGTGGATTTAAGATTGTATTTCTGTTTCAGTTCTTCCCAGTGCATGAAATCGTGTCTTTGATACTTGCTGTCTCTTATATCTATATTAGATTGTATGACCTTTCTTGAAGTCATATCTGTTCAGTATTCTATTTGAAATTATCCACAGCATATCTTCTTAGAGTTGCCCATTTATTCTTTCACCCACTTTACAAGACATCAAGTATTCCTTTGACCTTTTTACAATGCTCTACCTCATACCCAAGTATTTATTTCGCCTTTTTACAATGTTTTTAGCCGTACCCGACACCAAGATATTGAAGTTCTTTGTTTAAAACTATGGTTTGGGATTCTAAGAAGCAATTCCCAAAAGGATTTCAAGGCAAAAATAGAAAAAATCAAACAAGAGTCAACTGCATGCATGCATTGAGGTAGGGTTAAGCTTAAATTCATTTTACCCGTGCTTACATCAGTTATGATATTGAAAGGTAAGGATCTTACTTCCCAGTGGTGTAATAGAACTTTAAAATGGTAAACTCCAAAATGGGGATAGTAACTGCTTTTGAAGGGTATCCGGATTTCGATTTGGCTTGCTTGAAAATTAAAATCTGCAAACTGGTACGTTAAAATATACTACACAAGGCATGTAACTTAAACAAGTTTGTAGAGTCTTGTTATTTGTGTTTTCACTTTTACTTGAACACTTCACCCATTATTAAAGTTCAAAATAAATAATAAGATTGTTAATAAAGGTTGCATAATAGTTTTTACAGTAAGTGTGTGAAAATTGCAAGGAATTGACAAAGAAATTTCCTATATTTGTACTTTGGGGAAGGTTTGTAAATTTATCTCTATCAAGTATTGATAATGGCCATCAACATTTTTTTGGAAAACTTTGACAAAGAGATTACATGGATTTTTAATGAAATCCATTGCATCTTATGCAAACTCATTCAGAAAGAGAACATTTAGGGCTAACTGTGGCAAGGCTGCACTTGGTTAGATTTTATATGCATTAATAAAATGCTTAATGTATTTTATAAAAATAAAAACCATAAAGGATTTTGTAGCATTGAGTTTACTTCTCTTTTAGTTTAACCTACAATTGTTTAGAATTCGTATTTATATGATTTGCTAGAAGTGATTTTATTTACCATTTATCTTTTGTGAAACTGTTAGGATGGATTTGATCCAACAAATTGCTTAGAAGTGCCTCTAATTTCTGTATGTTCTACATTTGACAACTATTGAAAAGCTTTCATGCTTTGTGGGACATCTTTGGCTTGTCACTGTTATCTATGTGATGTTACAAACTATCTTGTGACAATGCCATCTCTCTATCTTGAGATTTCCTTCACATTAATACTCTTCTTCTTCTTAACATTGGAGATAAAACTACTTCCTAAGAGTGCAAGTACAATGTCCCTAAACTATTTATTCTCTAATCTTTCTTGGGATGGTTTTGTATCATACAATCTAAGTCTTAATAGTTTTGTTTATTGTTACTTTCCACGTTTATATATATATATATATATATACTATTTCTTCTCTAATCTTTCTTGGGATGGTTTTGTATCATACAATCTAAGTCTTAATAGTTTTGTTTGTTGTTACTTTCCACTTTTATATATATATATATATATATATAAACCATTTCTCTACTATCCTAATAGCGATAGAAGTTATAGGTTGGAGCTCCAAAATAGTGTCTTTCACAAATACCAAACTACATTTCAAAACATGACTTTTATACGAAATTTATTTACATCAAAATACTTTAGTATTGTAGTTGTACACTTGCAAGAACATCAAAAGGAAGTAGCAATATATATATATAAACCGTTTCTCTACTATCCTAATATCGATAGAAGTTATAGGTTGGAGCTCCAAAATAGTGTCTTTCACAAATACCAAACTACATTTCAAAAAATGACTTTTATACGAAATTTATTTACATCAAAATACTTTAGTATTGTAATTGTACACTTGCAAGAACATCAAAAGGAAGTAGCAAGGTGTTGAAATTTAAGAAGGATGAGAAGATTACTTTGATGGCCACTTTGGATTGGTTTGAAATGTATACGTTATTGAAACAAAAGAAGCTTACTTGGAAAAATCTTTCATAATGATGACAAAGATACTTAAATGTCTAGTTTTAACCTTTTAATCTTGCCCACATCCATCAACTCTCCTAAGAGTCCCCATTTCTAGCATGTTCCACAATCACCACAAATGCTTATTAATCTTTCATAATCAGGGATGATTTTAGGGGCTAAATTTCGCTCATGGGCTAATTTTCCATGGTTTTTCCCAAAAAATGATTCGTTATTCTAAAACTTATTTGCCCAAATTCTATAGAATACAATTATTTTACCTTAACAATTGCCAAAATTTTATACAAACTATATAAAATCCTTAGAAATTTGAATATTTTTACAAAAATATCGCCAAACATTTTATAGTTGGCATATGAATGATTAGTAAGATTCGCCAAGATTTCTACATTTTAAAATAAATTTTCATCCTT
>SNQJ01S0179162.1:8713-19573 GCA_010110895.2 Picea sitchensis | reverse complement strand
GCCGAAGCACTCATGCCCAAAAAACGTGGTTTAGGGCCTCAAAACAGCTCCAGAAGTTCAGGACCCGAACAACTTCTAAAAATAGTAAATTGTGCTACAATTAAGGAAACTGAAAAACTGAAAGAAACAATGGTGTGGGTCCAAGTGGAATAGGTGGGTGGCCACCAATATCCACATGGATCAATCATCCAGTTGATGACCTCAATTTGACCATCCATCTGGGGGTGGAAGGCAATGGATTTGGTGAGCTCGGTGTCCAACAGGGACCAAAGGCTCGACCAAAATGTATTGAGGAATAGTCTGTCCCAATCTGAGATGATGGTTTTTGGTATTCCAAAATGTACCCACACTCATTCGAAGAAGAGATTGGCAGTGGCCTCTGCTGTGATGCTCTTCTTGCAGGAGGCTATAATTTCCATTTTAGACAAACGATCAACCACCACAAAAAAAGTCATTTTCCCACTTAGTTGATGGAAGATCCGAGATGTAGTCCATTGAGATGGATTCCAAGGGCCTTTCAGAAGTAGGAAGAGGGGTGTACATGCCTTGTTTCTTAATGGTCAGTTTGGCAATGGTGTAGGCAGTGCAGGACCTGATATACTTGTTGACATCCTGTTGAAGTTTTGGCCAATAGAAATGTTGTTACAACACTGCCACTATCTTTTCTACACCGGACTATCATGTCACCCAATTGTAGTGGGATTCCCAAATCAACTTCACCCACTCACTTGATGGAGCACAAAGATGGTCCATATGGCACAACAACCCATCTTGAATATGAAAATCAATGACAACTATGTTTGTGCCCAAAATCTAGTAGGTGGTGGCGAAGTCAGGATCTCTCTCATACAGTTGGGTCCACCCAGAGGTCTCGTGGCCATAGGATTTTAGCATCGTAGTGAGTGCTACAATTCATGGGTGGCTAAGGAAATCAATGACGTGGTTGGTTCTTCCTGTATTATACTTGATGTTGAGATGGAATTGCTGCAAGTATGTGGACCACTTTCGATGGTGGTCATTCTGCAATTGTCCCTGTGTCTGCATGAACTGTAAGTCTACATGAAATGAAACAACTTATGATCATTGTGGATGACTATATCCTTCCTAAGAATGTAATTCCTCCACTGGAAACATGATTTCACAATGGAGTACATTTATTTATTGTAATTAGGGTACTTACGGATGGCATATTGTAGTGTCTCACTATGATAGGTCACATGGTGTTTGTACTGAGTGAGAACTGCACCCACAACATAGTATGAAGCGTTTGTCTTGATCTTAAAGGGCTATTGCAGGTTGGGTTATGAGAGCACTAGGGATGAGCACAAGAATTTCTTCAAATCATTAAACATTTGTTGTTGTGATAGGCCCCACACAAACTTTTACTTACCACCGCCCCTTATTACTTGGATGAGGGCCCATGCACTATGGGAGAATCCCAACATGAACTTGCGATAAAAATTGGCAAGGCCTAAAAAGCTCCATAGCTTAATGAGTGTGGTTGGGGTTGGCTAGTCATGAATGACCTAGATATTGGGTGGATCCACATGCACCCCATGCTCATCAACAATGTATCCTAGGTACTGGACCATGTCCATGACGAAAGAGCATTTTTCCAAATTTGCATATAGCTTGTGTTGTTGCAAAGTGTGCAGAACCTGTTGAATATGCTTCAAGTGTCCCACCCAATTCTTGTTGTATATGAGGATGTTATCCATATACACCACCACAAAATAATTGGTGAAAATCCGCAATATATTGTCCATCATCCTCATGAAGACTGTTAGGGAATTCGTCAAACCAAAGGGCATGACCAACCATTCAAAAATACCTTCTTTGGACTTGAAGGCAGTTTTCCATACATCTGTCTACTATATTGGGACTTGATGGTAGCCAGACTTCAAATCAATCTTACTAAAGTATTTGTCCCCCTTGATCTAGTCAAGGAGATCAGTGATTTGAGGAATCAGGTACCAATTCCTGACAGTGATTTTATTTAGGGCATAATAATCAATGAAGAGTGGTCATGTCCTGTCTTTCTTTTGCATAAGAATGATTGGGCTTCTAGATGGTGATGATTTGGCTCAGATGTGCTCCTTTTGGAGTATTTCTTAGATCTGATGCTTGATATTCTCATTTTCAAATAGAGAGTGGTGATAGACTGACCCATTGGGTAGCGATACATCAGCGGTGAAATAAATTAAGTGCTTGACCTAAAAGTGTAGAGGTACCCCAGTGGGTGAGGAGACTATGTCCTTGTATTCTTCCATGACCTTATCCACTTTCTTCTACTACGTGGAGAGATTGGTCACGTAGGCCATGGATGCGGTTGTAACCTTTTTCTCACTTTGAGAGTGAATCACAAAGAAGACAAACTTACCGGTTTGAGAGATGACCTTCTTGCATTGCTTGGTAGAGATAAAGGAAATGGAAGTAGGTGGGACTACCTCAGGTATCCTGTACAATTTCATGTCCAAAGTAATAATAAAAATATGAGGCCTATAATCATATGCAACATGATGTTTCCATAAATAAGGTTGGCCCAAAATAACATCGAAAAATTGAAGGGGAGAAACATCACACAATACCTCATCTTTGAAGGGCTCAATGTCATAGGATATGCGACACCATTGGCTGATGCGAAGATCACTTCCTTGGTGGATCCATATGATGGTGTATGGTTGTAGGTGCGGTGTTGTCGGCAAGGCTAGCCACTTGATGACCTCCATTGATATGAGGTTTTTTTGGATACCGCTATCAATGATGAAGTGCAATGGAGTACCATTCACCCACATCTGTGAATGAAAGAGGCGCTTGAATTCCTCTCGATGATCAGGTTAATCAGGATGGATCTTGGTGGTAGCAACAGCGGCACTGGGTTCTATGTCAATAATTTGTCTCCCCTTTTCTGGTTTGGACTCTGAATCGGAACCCACATTTGATTCAGAGGATTTCACCTCAGCCACTAATGATTTATTTTAGTGGAAATTAGTAGTGTTATGCTAGAGGATCTTATGGAATTCATAACACTTCTCGATGTATTTCTTCGTATTTCCATTGTCCTTCTTTGTTTGCATCTTAAACTGGTTTTCCTAAGGTTGTCCATATTTTCTCTTCCCTTTGTTCTGCAGGTTGGGGCTGCCCTTTCCATGCTTCTGCAATGCAGGTTTCCTAGACCTAAACTATTGCGTCTTTTGTTTAAGCTTCTGCTCAATTTTGATGGCATATCGATAGGTCACGCCCAAGGACAAGATTTCTAGAAAATCCATTTATGTCTAGATGTATCTATGCATACCTCTATGGTATTTTAGCACCAGATGTCGCTTAAAATATTTGATACCCAACTTGGTGCATAAGGTATGGAAAATATTTTTGAACTCTGGCACTGTTTGGTCCCTTTATTGTTGTAGTGTGGTCCATCTTGTATACAAGTCATCATAAATTCCAACATGGTAGTATTGTTCCTTAATAGAATCCCTGAAGGACTCCCAAGTGAGTGTGACTGTAAATAATGAGGTTTCCTTTGTTTCCTTTTTCTCACAGAAAGTGTCTCACTAATATTTGACATGGGGGACGACTTTGAGGAGCACAAATGTAATATTTTCTCTATTGGAAAAGTTATGGACAAAAAAATACCCTTCTAGCAGATTCAACCATTTTTCTACATCATATGTTTCTATCTGACCTTCAAATATAAGAATATCAAAGTTGATCTATACTTTGAAGGGGGCGGTGCCTCCGCTCGAGGAAGATGCATCGTCTATTGGTAGCCATCGAAATATTTGCGCAAAACCATCCATCATATCGTTCCTCTGTTGCACGAGGGATTCCTCGAGCAACAATTTGAAAGGGTCTCATATCCCATCGTATTTATTTTCTCCCACTATGGAAGTTTTATGAGGCATGCGAGAGCCTTTTTCCTCAAGAGAAACAAGCTCAAGACCCAACTCTTTGTACCTTGACCTCATTAGGGACATGCACTAAGAACGATAAGGAAAAGACCTCTATGATACCATTGATCCATATTTTATGAGTAGAACAAAATGAATGTAGATCTATATTATGAACAAAGAGATACAATGAACAATAACAAAGATACAGTAAAACTTGGCTTCTATTCAATAAAGAAATATGTTGAAACTATAAAATGCAGACTTGAACAATCTTGCTAGAATGGTGGTGGATTATCTCTGAGAAGAGATGTGATGGATGTGCTCATTCACAATAATATGATTACAATGAGGCTCCAAAGGAATTTTTACATCAAACGTGAATGCCAAAACCCTAGACATCCAAAAACCTAACCCTATGAGATGAAGCACCAAAAGCCATGTGGGCCTCGTTGGGGTAAGTTGGTACATCAACTTCCCGGGGTCATAAATTTTGCATATGATATTTGTTTTACATGCACGATACCCTGTTGGAAAATTCTATCTGATGACTACACATTATGCCATCACATTGTGTCTGCATCTACATTGTGACTATGGTAGGCCCAAAAAACGTTGTTTAGGGACTCAAAACGACCCTAAAATTTTAGGACATGAAAAGATAAAAATAAACTCGCCAAGATGAAAAATGAAGTTGCCAATATGACATATGTATGTGAGCCAGTTGGAATAGGTGGGTGGCCATCGATATACACCTAGATCAGTTATCTTCCTCACCCAATTTTAGTTCCCTCAAGTGACATGTTGAGCCTTTAATAAGTATATTATTGTAATGGATTTTATCCCTATTGTTGATCGGCCTTGCGCCCTAAATATTCTATGGTTTACCCTCAACACCATCCTTGAAATGAGGGGAAGTAATTGGGGGTTTTCCCAAAATTTGTATCCTAGAAAAAAATTCAATGTCTTACTAACATTCAAGTAGTTTGATACCATGAGAAAAAAATATTTATATCCATAAATATAATTATGAAATTTCATTGCACTAACATTCATTTAATTTTACACCATGGAAGCAAAAACCATGTATATATAAACACAATGATAAAATTTTAAATTAAATCATAAAAATCCATGTAAGTGTTTCTATCTACAAACAAGTGGTACACAACCACCACCAACTCTCTATATAACATTGCATGAAAAAATATAAACACAGTATGTGCACACTCTTTCTCTCCCTCTAGATGATTGAATTCATTGTTGTCCTATTTGTTCCCATTCATTAGATAGCAAGCCAAATGAATGTTGGACAATGAGTATAAAATATTTTTATGAGTTTTCTTACAACATGTATGTTGAATTTTCTTGGTTAAGCAAGAGATTCATGGCAGGATCAAGTTTTACTCCTCAGTGAATTATTCCAAACAATTACACATAAATATGGGGTGATTAGAGGCAATTTAAGGTCTAAAATGAGACTCCTAAGGAAAATAATAAAACAATAGTTAAAAAATGAAATAAGAGTTATTAATTTTTCAAAGGAACATAAACAAAACTCCCTTTTTAAATCATATTTTAAACATACATCCTTATAGGTTTTCTTAAATGTCAAGTGCAGGAACCATTTGGATGTGGAATTAAATTTCACATCCAATGAGTACCCACTCTGCATACTTTTGGTATACCCACTCTGACATAAACTAGAAATACATGAAAAAAATGATGTTTCTGTTCGACATCCAAACAATTCCTACACTTAAAATTTGAGTAAACTTATAAGGAGATACATCAAAAATACGATTAAAACATTAGTTTTCTTCATTTCCCTCAAAAAATATTTACCCTTATTGTTGACATCATCATCTTGAATCTTATTGGTTCTTTTAAAGTTGGTTTTGATAGTACATATTTTGTTTTGAGGCTAATTTTTTACCTTAAAATTCTCTTAATGCCTCATCAGCTCTCTATTAGATATTGGCGTTGTGCATCACCATCTTGTCTCAAAGTTAGAGTGAACTCAAATTGGATTTATTTTGGAGCTTTTGGAGCCATGCAAAATGCAACTTTTATGCATGTTAGTAGGGTTTAGTGTAGATTCGATATGCCCCTACTTATCAATTGAAGCTATATGGAGACTACAAATTGATGGTAAAATCTGTTGATTATTACAGCTTCGTGAGACATCTTCCAGGACACGTTCTCCTCTGATACTAAGTGAGATGACTTGCGAGAGAGCCCATGAGTTGGATGTGCCCATGAGATGGGTGTGTCGTTCCTATCTGAGACTGAGATGGGATGTCGTGTTCCCCTGTGTGGGCTGAGGATGCCCGATATCGCTCCTCTATGAGACTGAGATGAAACTATGTGTACCCCTATTAGGGGTGAAGGTGCCCATGTGATGGATGTATTGTTCTTCTCTATGTAGAGAGTTGAGACAATGTGGTACTCCATATGATTCTCTTGTGAGACTCAATGAGATAGAGATCTGTTGAGTAGGACGTCCTTGTGGATGAGCACAGGTGAATGTGCCCCTACTGGCTAAGAACTAGTGGGTGTGTGAGATCCCTTGCTATATTGTCTAAGAGTAATATTTACCTATAACTCTAATTGTTATGTAAAGGATATAGGTTGGCCCCACCATAAAGTGAAAGATAACTAATGTTAAATATAATTAATATTGTAATTATTAATTATATTATGAGCTATTGAGGTTGGACCTGTTGTGCCAATAGACACCACTTTTAATGTGTCCAGTCTAGTATAAATAAAGGTGATTTCCCCATTGAGAAAACACACTTATAATTGTTTCATCTCATGATTTCAGAAGTTGATGTTTGAAATTATGAGAACTAAAGCACCATTTTGTGTGCTAGGTTTGGTGATGGCTGGGGGATCTTCTCTTAAGAATATAACAAAGGATTGGCTGGGTTTTCTTCCCTTGTTGAGAAGGGTTTCCTAGGATACTTATTATGTTCTTGTGCATGATTCTTCTTCTTGTGATATTGGTTTACTGTAGCTAATTCATTGCTGCTACAATGTTTATGGTTCAGATAATGCTAAACAGAATTGAAATTAAAATGCATGAACCTGAACTAGCATAGTGAAAATTCAAAATTGAATCATAGCAGGTCTTGAAGATGATCATTGCACATTTGAATGAAAGGTGATATAACCCCACCGCTGGTATGAAGAAAGAGGGACAAACCTCTCCTTAAGATTATGTGGTAAAAGTTGAAGGGGTTGGACCCCTATAATAAAGTGGGAGCTGGTCGTAGGCTTGATTAAGGATATAGAACTGACGTAGGTGTGATTGAGGGCATAGAAGGTTGGTCATACCCCTATAAGACTGCCGCAGAAAATCCCCTAAACTACAAACCTATAACAATAGACCAAAAATCCAATCTAGTTTTGAGAGAGATATAAGGTCTGTCCGAAGCTAAATTCTAGAGCATTAAGGCTATTCCGAGGCAACGAACTTCTGAGGCAGGGAGGCCGAAATTTTCCTTTTCCTTGTAGGATGAAATTTCTGTGTAAACCCCTCCTTTTGCAGGTTGAATATTCATGTTTTTGTAAGATGGATCTTAGGTCTGTTCTATGGTAGTCTTGAGACCAACTCATGCAATCAAATCTAAGGCAACAAACTTCTTGGAGACTTGATATAGTGAATAAGAAGTTTTTTGAGGTAGCCTAAAGCCTTGTTTGCAAAAGTATTTTAGGCCAAATATCAGAGAGAGACATAAGGCTTGTTCTGTTGCAGTTCTAAGGCAATGACAGTAGGAAAAATGCACAACTTATGAGTCTATAAGATTGAGGTCGAAGTTTGTTTTTTTCTAGACTTATTGAGGCTTGTTTTGAGGACAATTCTGAAGCAAATTCCAGATTTGTTCTAAGCTAAACAAAGGAAGATTTTGAGTTGTGATAAAAGGAGAATATAAGGTGATTTTTGAGGTATATTCAAGTGTGAATATAGGAGGTTGTATCTTTGTATTAGTTAAGCAAAGTTCCAGGCCCAATTTGAAGGAGTCTCCGAGGTATAGAAGGACCAAGTCTGTGGTCTATCTTGAACATGAAGTAAGGCTACACAAGTTTTGAAACTTGGGTTATTTGTCCTGCATATCTAGTGAATTATATGCATTGTCACTGTCCTTGGGGCATCATGGACACGTGTACTAGAAGAGATATCACTAAACTTGTATTTTGGTCACATGTTGAAGAAAAGTTTCTATAGGACCAAAGTACAAGGCCACCCCAGCTACAAGATCTAGAAAGTTGATGCAAACTTCGTTAGAGACATGTATGGTACAATGTGTCTGCAGGGGAAAAAAAATCTATTTATAGAGTGTAGCAGTGGAAGGTGGCCATATGAAGCTACAACAGTAATACATTTCCTTCTAGTCCATGTTAAACAAGCAAGGAATATCATTGCTCATCATGACATTGACAAGAAAGCAGAATATCCATTGGTGTACACTCTTAGGTATGCACTTGTATATATTATTTGTATCATTGTCATGAGGTTACTTGCATGAGGAGGGAACCTTTGTTTCAATCATGGATCCAGAGGGATCTCAATGCATTCATAGGAACAACACACTGGAAGTGAAGTCTTCGGGTTTGATTTTTTTAATTATCATGCCTCTAACCTATATTTCTAAGTTTTCTACATGACAAGTAGGTTTTGTAGCTATGACAACAATCCTTAAATTTTTTTGATTCTATATATGTACTCATTATTCTCCTCTAGGAGATATTCTTGTCTTGTTTCTTTTTGTTGGTTTCTTGTTCCAGGCAAGTTAACAACAAAGGAAGATGTTTATCCTTTAGACTTCAGAGGGAGTCACTTGAATCAGAGGGAGTCAAAACTATTTGACAAGGAGGAAGAACACAACCATCATTGAAGCAACCAAATAAATGATACATGATCATAGTCTACCTATGATTATGTGGGCATAAGCATGTATACCAGCAATATATGTTCAGAACAAGAGTCCTCACTAGATTTCGAATAACATAACTCCCGAAGAAGCCTTCACCAGAGTGAATCTTGAGATTGGACACTTCAGGATATTTGGGTGTCCAATATACTTTCATGTACCAAAAGAGAAGAGGTCCAAGCTAGACCCTTCAAGAAGAAAATGTACATTTGTGGAATATAGTCTACATCCCTGGTCAGAGACAAATTGAGGTAGGAAGAGATGTCATCTTTGAATAAGAGATAGCCCTTCGAAGATCTAGATAATCTCAAATGGAGATTGACAGTGAGACAATACCTTCTCCCCCTTCAACAATTCAAAGGGAGACAACCATTGTTCAAGTTGATCCAGTTTCTCTAGTTGATGTTCCCAGAGACATTGCAGTAAGCCATAAAAGGCATGCTTGGGCTTGACAAACTCTACAAGAGGTAGAGGGACATGCAACTCCTCAAGGCACATTCTGAGAGAGAAAGAAACCAAAGATATTTTCAAGCTATGTTTCATCCCTGAGCCACATCATTGATACTGAGCCTTCTTGTCATGGAGAAGCAACAGGTCAACAGGTATGGAAATATTCCATGACAGAAGAGTATCAGTCCAGTATGAAGAATGATGTGTGGGATATTGTTCTGAGACCAGAAGGAAAGCCTGTAGTGACTTCCAAGTGGATCTATAAGATTAAGAATGTAGTTGATGGAAGTGTCGAGAAGTACAAAGTGATATTTTCATCCAAAGGGATTCATGATTCATGAGTCAGCCGAGACAAACTAATTGGATAGCAGTGAAGCATGTATTGAGATATCTATGAGGCAAAGTTGGATATGGCCTGAGATATGCCTCGAATTTAGACATGAGATTGCAGGGATATGTTGATGCAGATTGGGCAGGGAGCATAGTGGACTGGAAGAGCACATACGGTTGTTTTTTTACCTTGGGGTCTCCCATGGTTTCCTTGTGCAGCAGGAAACCAAGCTCTGTGGCCTTGAGTACCATAGAAGCAGAGTATATAGCATTGAGTGTGGCAGTCTGTGAAGCATTGTAGCTTCAAAATCACCTCACAAATGTATTTGATGATGAGATGGATCCTACCATTATTCATTGTGATAACCAAGAGCTGTGTGAAGCTATCTAAGAACCCTGTGTTTCACGATAAATCGAAACACATTGAGATAAAATATCATTATATCAGAGACACGGTTTAGAGGAAATAAATACACATGCAGTACCTTCCTACACATGAGAATATTGCAGATATCTTCACCAAACCACTTGCCAAGACGAAGTTCGAGTACTTTTGTGAGAGACTTGTCAGACAATTGGCTTAGGTTGATGGATTGTTGGTTGTTATTGATGTCAACCATTGGAGAATGATATTGTAGATTGATTTCAACCCTTAGTGATTGATGTCAACCCTTAGAGAAAGTCCGGTAGTGAATTCTGGTAGCACAAAGGCTTAGGTAATGGACCCAAGGTTGTTTCATGTATAATGATATGAGTTTTAATATATTTTAAGGTAAGACTATTCTAGATGGATAGTATATGTCATTCAATTTCCATTTTTATGTGGGATGTCACATAACTCTTCATGATTAGAGAGTTATGGCCATGTGAAGTTGGAGAACCCAGGTTTGGGTAATGGAACCAATTTTGTTTGATGGATAATGGTAGGAGTTTTGATATATTTGTAGGAAATACTATTATATATGGATAGTACATGTCATTCCATTTCAAGTGGTATGTGGAACGTCACATAACTCCTCACAGTTAGAGAGTTATGGCCATGTGAAGTTGGAGAACCCTCATGAGTCATCTAGAAGCCCCAAAAGGTCAAAGTAGTCAAAGTGGTTTAAGATATTTTTAAAAGGTAAATAATAAAGTGAAGTGATGAGTGTACTACAATTCAAAGTGAATACAAAATAAATTATTTAGATAAAAAGTTAATGGAGAAATTACTAAGTTGACAAGTGGTTAGAAGTGGGTTAGCCCTAAAATAA
>SNQJ01S0179161.1:0-19573 GCA_010110895.2 Picea sitchensis | reverse complement strand
GTAAGTTTTAAACCTGTGAAGTAAAGCAATGCATATAGATTCTTAAGCAATACAAAAATTAATCAATGGCTCATACACATAGTACACAAAGATTTTTACCGGAAACCCTCAACCGGGAAAACCTTTCTTATTTTCATTATATTGAATTTCACCATTCGCCATACAATATATACAATGATTTTAGGTATTCCATAGATACCAAAACCCTAATCCCTTAATTCGGGATTAATTTACAAATCAGCTAAAAATAGCAAAATCCGCTAAAAATAGCAAAAACCGCCCAAAAAAAATAATTTCGGGGCGCTGCCTCGAGTTACCGCCCGGTGCCGAACGCTGCGCGTAACCAGGGGGGGGCATACCTGCCCCCCCTTGGGACCCCCCTAGGAAAGTGCCTGATGCACATGACAGATCTCTAGGTGAAGGGATCGCCAGACACAGTTGTCGTATCTGACGCACCCACACACACACACATGCAAATAATATAACACACACCCAACAAAAAAAGCCCTATCATATTTTAGCTCAACATAATCATGTTTATTTTTAGATACTACGAATCCATAATCTATTAGAAATAGTTCATTAGTCAAAGGACCATAGTCTAACAAAATTGGAGCATTGTTTTCCTCCTCAGAGATATCCTTGAAAAAATCCTTATCAGAGCCATAATCAGTCTCCTGAACAACTCGAGCATTGGGATTGAAATTATGGCTACACATATCTATAAGAGGAAGAAGCATTGGAGTTCTAACACGTTTACCATCAGACATAATATCAACTTGTAAAAAAAAAGCCTTGGTAGAGACTACCGACATGGCCCAACCTAAGGCAACTGCATCAATATGTTGGCCACCAAAAGAATGTCGTTCTGGTGCCAACCCATTAACTTATGTATTAACATGTCCTTCAAATCTTAAAAAACACTTACATCTCTTGTTTACCTGGTGAATCATTGGGATGTACTGCAAGCTTTGTACTTCCTCTTTGGAAAAGAAAATAGGTAGAATGAAAGTCTGTGGCAAGTTACTAATGTATGGCCACTAGAAGGAACCCACTTTCGCTCGCTCTCCAAGAAGCTTCAGGGCTAGCCTCAACGCCCATAGCTCTTCTACCACATTCTTCACCCTTCATCTATTTTACTCTCATTTCGCAAATTGCAGTCTCTTCCACAACCTGTTTTAAGTTTTCCTCTAAAGCCCCTTCCCAATACAACTGAATATGCTCTAAAAGATATGGAGATAATGTCAAAACCCCTACAAAAACAACAGAGTTAGCGCAAGCATGAATTTGGTGTTGTTGACAGTGCAAGAATGTATTCGGTGTTGCTAACAAATGATTGTAAGCACACTTATCATTTTGATACTCGGCCTTGATGTTCATAAGTGATCTTTACAACCTTGCTTCCTGTCAATTGCAAAAATTGGCTCCAACGAAATAGCATCTACACCAGGGTTCTTTAGATGGTAAATTTTGTATATCAAACCCAAAAATGTTCCCCTTCTTTAACGAGAAGATGAGGAGTAAACCCCAAACGTATGCGCAAAAGCATCAACTTCAAAAGACTACCCATGAGCATTGAATATCCTCCATTGTCCACTTCTATATCTGCTAACACGATTATACCTCACTTTTACCTCGAAAACATACAAAAATGGATACACTCGGAGCCCCAAACATGAAGCTCGAGAAATCTCCTTGGTGTTTGAATCCTTTGAGCTCTGGCGTTTTAGTTTCTTGTGCACAAGTAATCTCCGTCTGCTCCCTACGCGTTGTGCATAAAAGTATAGACCTGTGGGCTCGTTGGGATTACCTCTCGACTCGTGGCTTGGTGTGCTGGTGCTCCATGTGGCTTTGTGATAGAGCTTGGGTACTGGATTTGAATTGATATGGTGGCTCAATTTGTTGTTAACCCGTATCTTGTGTGTTGATCACTACAGGTGTGTGGCTTGAGGACTGAAAATTGGCCTTCGGGCCCAAAATTTTGGCAAAAATTTAAAATAACTTCAAATTTTCGCAATGCATCACGAGTCACCTGCATTAATTTTTTTTTTTAATCTGGCTACAGGATTTCGGTAACTAGGGGTACACCAAAATTGGAATCTAAGCAACCAAAATCTCTCTTTTTCGGTAGCTAACATAACATGAAACACTACTCTCTAACTACCGAAAAAAAAAACTCTCGTGTGATAATATTTGAGGTGAATTGAGAAATTTATGTTTCTTTTACACCTTTGTTGTGCGTCGTGAGCCAAAGCATAATGCCTGAAAAAGATAGATATTAGTCATAACACTAATTCCCCTATTATATAGGGTTCTAACACACTTATTAGTCCAAAAATTCTTTCTATGCATATGAATAACACATCTTTCTCTATTTCTATCAAATTTATCCAGATCAACTCTTTCTTCTAACTGTACCCTAGCTTTCAGACTAGGGCAAAATCTATCAAATGTACCTAGATTCATACTTTTGAAACAAAAATTTCTACTTATCTTAATCTATCAAAGTACAAAGCTTTAACTCTTTCAAGATCTTACCTCTTTTCTTCAGATCGAGTTTCTTTATTAGCACAGAGCTTCATAAGTCAAGTAGAGTACTGCACACTACAAAAATAGATCTATGCACAAAGATTCTCTTTTTCTTTCAGTTCCCAGTAATTACAGTTTCAATTCCTAGCAATAGAACCATCTATTGGCATAGGGGCAGACCTAGGGTTCAACGCTTCAACAACGCACAAACAAAAACCTAACCACCGGCCCTTTCAGCAATACCTGTGAAACAGGTGAAGTCTCACCTGAGGTAGAGGCAGGGGGGGGTTACAGGAATTAGGTGTCTGTAACCAAGCTGGGACACATATATGTGATTATGATTACTTCGCAGAGTAATTAAGAACAACATGCACTAGTTTATCATATTTATTCACATCGCATAACAAACCCTAAGAATAGATCGATGCAGTAACAATGACATAATACACATCACACTTAGCATCATAAGTTAGATCTAACACATTCCACACAGATAAATCACTAAGCATTCATAGATCTATCCATCATATATAACAATCAATGCACTAAGAAGATTCACAACATAAACATCATAGCACAAAGAAAACCATTAACACAGGATATACGTGTTTCACCCTAGTGTGGGGCTACATCCACCAACTTCTTCTTCATCTTTATTAGGCTTCAATCTCTTACATTCATTTTCTCCTGTGAAATAAGCCACAAAGCCAAGATTCGCACCGGACAAGTGATCTTCGCACTAAGTACCAGATCCACCTTCCCGAAATCAGGTCAAGGCATAGAGCCAACTCCTCTATGAAGCACAAAGCCTCACATACATCGTATGTTTCACTAAGAAACCCAAAACTACTTGCACTTATCCTTGCAAGATATCGACCTTGCTTCTACTACTCTACTTCAACATTACATTCTTATTTATACTTTTACATTTACAAAAAGGCCTAATCATGGGTAAACCCATGGGATGACATCCCATAACCCATTACAAAACCCTAAGAACCCCATGTTGGGTCCAAAAAACAAGTGAGATCCGCGATCTCAGCTCTGCTTGGGTGCTCTTTCCTCGATTACTACTTTGAAGTCCAAAACATGGTCAAGTCTGACCAATGTTTCCTCAAAACTTGGTCGAGGAACAACAAGCACAGAGCCTTACATACATATTCTTTTGAATAAAGCAACTTAGAACTACTTGCACTTAGCCACTTCCCACTATCCACTACTAAAATACATTCTTACTTATACTTTTACAATCTCTTACAATAAGACCTAATCATGGGTAAACCCCATGGGATGACATCTGATAACCCATTACAAAAACCATTAGGCACCCCTTGTTGGTTCCACATAGCCCAAAAAATAAGTTATATCTGCAATCTCAACTACATCTGGGTGCTCCATCTTCGACCAACCTGTCGAATTCCAAAAGGTGGTCAAAAGTGACCAAGGTTTCCTCAAAACTTGGTCGAGGGCCAATAATCCCCAGACACTCACATGTGACTCGTCCCGAGTCACTCAATTCTGGGAAACACTGCTTCGAAGGCCTTAAGATTAACTCAAGTTTCCTCGACTTGCTGCTTTACCTGAGCCTCCTTCTCAATGAGATCCTAGATCATATACTCTGTAATAGGACCTTCTAGGTGTTGTTCCACTGTTGCAACCACTTGGTCCAATTGCAAGCCTTGTCCCTCAATTTCTTCGAACACCTTGCAGGATTCATCCTCCACAGGTTGTAGATTCTACATGAATTCCATTACCCTTCCCTAGAGGGAAGTGCTCTAATATTGTACTGCGTGCTATTTATGAGATCTCTTCATTCTTTCATCTGTGCCTGCATAGAGAATGCCTGTTGTTGCACCTCATGTAACTATGCTTCTAGTTTCCTTAGATCTGGATCTTTTGTGATGCGTTCATATGTTTGCGTGCTTCTATCACTTAGCTATTTGCATTTTGAGGCATGGGCTTTGATCTTTCCTACTAAGTTCTTGGTGGTTTCCTCCCTCTTATCGTGCACTTCTTGTGGGGTTCTCGAAATTGTTGGAGCCTCCAATTCTGCTATCCTGGCTTGAAGCTGCTGGATGGTCTCAGCGAGCTTCACTACTTGAGCCTTGACTGACTCCTATTCCTCCTGTGCCAATCCTATCAAAGAGTGACATGCTTTAATCACTACCTTTTTTACTATGGCCCGTTCTACGAGCAACTTCTCTGTTTTTCTCTGTAGCTGGTCTTTTTACTTCTAGATCATGCCTAAAACTCTTCTTTCTCATTTTCATAGGCATTTACATAGTACCACGCTACTCGTAATTTCTCTAAGAATTCCTCTTTCTCTTGTTTCAAGTTTCTTATAGATTTCTCCTTCTCTTCTTGGAATTTCTGAAGTCGAGCCTCTATTTCATTTGCAAGTCTTCTCAATTGGCTTGGTTCATCCCCCAATTCTACAATATGTGACATAGTAGGTACTGCGCGGACCAAACGAATATCTTGTTGTAATTTGTTCAATTCCTTTTTGATCCTACCATATAGTTCATCTTTCTTCACTCCATATATCTGCAATATGTCCTTAGAATCATCCTCCATGGATCTGTAGACCAAACTGATGTCGTCTTTTGTGAGTGAGGCCTCTAACTGGGGCTTACTAGCATGCATCTTATTTCTTGTCGAAGGTTTTTGCAGAGAAACTTTCCTCTTTTGTGGTGTTACTATTTCAGTAGGGGGATATTGAGGCAGTGTTGCTTCACCTTCTCCTTGATTTTATCCTTCATCCCCTTCTCCTTGTCCATTGCCTTCGTCTCCTCCTCCTAATAGAGAGACAAGGCAATTTTCTTCAAAGGTGTTGTCCTCCTCATCGGTCTCTATATTTTGGACTTCTTCCCGCTTCTTCTTATTCTATGTCTCACTAGAATTTTTGACGTGATCGACTTGGGTGACCAGGGAGATTCCTATGGTGTCAGTGTCAGAGAGTTATGCATCAATGACAGGTACAAGGAACTCCTCCAGTCATTCCTTGGTGATCTGCTCCATGTCTTCATCTGTTATATTATAGTACGATTGTAAATCTTCCTTGATCTCATCTTTGTACGCAGTGATATAGATGAAATGTAGATCTATGTGGAACTTTGCTATCGGTCTATATTGGTGCAGGGTGTGCAATGTCATGCACATAAATTCTTTAATGGAAACCTTTAGTTTATGATAATATGCATGGAACATATCGTTGGACTCCCACTGCTTCAACATATCGTTGGTGTACCACAAGGTATAAAATCTAGCGGCCAACGGTTCCGATGGTTTGATCTCCAACAAGGTGGCCCCTTCAGGCATTTTACAAGAGACAAATACGATCAAAACGATCAGCCAGCTGAAGTGGAACTCGTATCCCAAATCCTGAGCTTCGAAACAATCCTTCTCCAGTTAATTGACAAGGTAACTTGTCCAATTCATCTGCATGCCCTCCACACATTTTCCTATGAGGTCCACCATGAACCCAATGATCTGTGTGGGGTGGTTCTTCCTTACAATCTTTCCATCTATGAGTTGGAAATCAAGGCACACTGCGCCATCCTATATAGAGGATACCTTGTATCCTCGGTTTCTTTTTTCAACTTCGCCATAAGATTCCTTGATGCGTTGTGCCAGGGAGTGGTCCAAGGCCTTCCGTAGATAATACTACTGAGGGTCAGGTCCCTGCATTCTTAATCCTGTAATCAGGTGGATCAACATCAGATCCATAGTAATCCTCCAGTCAAGCCATAGGTATCCACAATGATAACATGAGAAGAGGAGTTTAACACAAGATTTAACCTCCTGGTGACGATCAAAATGTGGAATCTTCATCACATTTAGCATGGTGGACTACGCCAGCTCCTTAATCCATGGTTGGGAGACCAGAGGAGGATTCTTTCCAATTTTGTTCATCAAGTATCAGTGGGGCACTAGCATAGCATAGTTCTTTCTATCGTCTAGATCAAAGTCATTTTTTTTTAGTAGTGGGATCTGCCCTAACTGGCTTCCAACTACGTGTATTCCTTTTAGAATGTACGCGGTGATCAGGGTTTACTCATAGTCTCGTGGAATGATGTTTCGGTTAACTTTGCCAGCCAAAGGTGAGATATACTCTGGTAGGATAGACGGGATCTACTTTGCATTATCCAAATCGTTGTTATGCTTACTTCACTACTCGGTTGTGAGGTTAACATGGCCAAAATGACGTCAAGTCGAAGGGGAAGCCTGCAGTCCCTTGGTTGAAGATGATTGGACACCTTCAAATAACTGTCTGTCATCCATTATCGTCTTGAGGACCTCCTAGAAAAACTTATCTAATGCACTAGGTTCACCCGACATTCTCATGTTTAAACATATAGGTCGGGGTAGGAGAACGGACATGTGGGGTAGACAAACAGATGGAAATATCTAGATTATAATAACACAACTCGACATGCAATAAATTATCTTCGTGGCTCAGTTAATCACAGGTGGAAAAACATTGTCCCGACGTAGCGTTCGATGGGTTAAATAGCCAGGCGTCGTAACAGATTCTTCCAATGGGCAGGAATGCTTCCATCAATGTGAATCTGTCCATTATGGCATGGTCTCAACATCCAATGGTGGTCTATCCACTCATAAATGCATTTTCTAGCCGTTATGGAGCTTTGTACTAATGGTTGGGGTGCCTCCAATGGTCATATAGCTTTGCCAGGGCGAAGTCCCATTCTGCGTGGTCCTGCTATTCCGGCGAGGTTCAAATCATGTGAACATGTATCCTGTGAGGTTCCATTCTATGAAGTCTTCCATATGGTCTCTGTAGCTTCCTGTAGCTTTTCCAACTTAGCTTTCTTTTTATTGAGCCTCCTTTCCTTATTTCCTATGATTTGAGTTTCTCTAACTATTTCTGGATTCCTCTTTCCATTCTTATTCTTATCTTCTCCTAGTGTAGTGACTTTGCACTGCTGATGTTATTAGAAAGGCTTCGAAGTTAATATCCCTTCTCTTATTACTTCCTGGGTGGATATACTTCTTTCTTGCATGGATAGGTCCTTCAAACCTTCTTGCATTCTTTCAACCTCGACAACTAATTCTCTTTCCTTCTGTTTCTTTGACTTATCTTCTCAGTCATCTATTAGTCGATCTATTTTTCTAGCTATGAAATCCATTAGTTCTTGATTTTTCTTTTCTGTATATTCTTCCTCTACTTTCCTTCTCACTTGATCTTCCTCAATCCAAGTCTTACCTAGTAAAAGTGGGAAAGGGGCACTGTCCCCAATAAACTTAATGACTTCAAATTCCTCTTCAGTGGATGTTCCATGAATAATAACATGTACATTAGTAACTCTTCCACATAAAGTTATCATCTTTCTCTTAAACAATACTATCATTCCCAATGAAGGTACAATAGTAGGCTTTCCCAATATTTCCCAAGTGTCTTCTATCATAATATTCACTTGTGTTTCTTATCCAATACACAATCTATGTCGAGGTCTTCTATTCTTGCATTTATGCATTGTTTTACTTTCAGGATCTCTGGTAAACTGACATCTTTGCGAACATCCATTGTTTCTTTAAACTGTAACAACATAGTCTAAAAATTATCTGATTCTTTCTCTTTATGATTCTCTAACATGCTCTTAGTCTCTTGACTTCCTTCATAGTTTTCTTGTCTCATATTCATTCGTTCCACTTTAGCAATCATCCTTGGACAATCCTCAACCTCATGACCAACAATTTTACAACAAAGACAAATAGGATATGTACCAGGGCATTCCTTAGCAATATGTCCCGGTCTTATGCAGTTATAACATAGTGTCAATCCTCTCTTTCTCCTGTATGTTCCCCAACGTCTCCTTTACTCTGCACTAGGATCACAGTGTTGAACCTGCAATCTGCAAAAAATATTTCTAGGTTCCTGCATCCACTTATTAGTCCAAAATTTCTTTATATGCATAGGAATAACATATCTTTCTTCATTTATATTATCTTAACTTAGATAAACGTTTTATTCCAACTGTGCCCTAGATTTCATACTAGGAAAAAATCTATTAAACATACTTAAATTCATGCTTTCATAACAAAAATTTTCACTTATCTTACTCTTATAAAAGCACAAAGCTTTACCTCTTTTAAGATCTTACCTCTTTTCTTCAGATCCGATTTCTATATTAGCACAGAGCTTCGCAAGTCAAGTAGAGTATTTTTTTCTTCAGCAACAGATCTACGCACATAGATTCTCTTTTCTTTACTTCAGTTCCCAGGAATCACAGTTTCAGGTCCCGAAAATGAAACCATTTGTTGGCATAGGGGAAAACCTAGGGTTCAACGCTTCAACAATGCACCAACAAAACCCTAACTACCGACCCTTTCGGAAACACCTGTGAAGCAGACGAAGTCTCACCCGAGGTATAAATAGGGGGGGTTATAGGACACATGTGTCTATAACCAAGATGGGACACATATATGTGATGATAACACTTCACAAAATACTCTAGAAACACTTAGAAGGTCATATGAATTAGTTCATTAGCTTTAATAACATCATATAACATACCCTAATAGAGATCGACGCAGTAACAACAAATATTAAACACTTTAACCACTTAGCACATAGCATTAGGTTAGATCTAACATTCATTCATCTTTAAAACAAGTAAAGCACTAAGCAACAACAGATCTATTTATTATACATAATAATAAAATAACTGAGCATATTCATAACATAAGAAATACAACAAAAATCCAACCAAAGACACAAGATATACATGGTTCACCCCAGTGTGGGGCTACGTCCACCAACTATTTCATCTTATTTATTATTCTTCAATATCTTACATTCAGTTGCTCCTATGCACTAAGCCACAGAGTCAAGCTTCGCATAGGACAGGAGATCTGCGAACTGAGCACCAGATCCTCCTTCTAAAACTAGGTTTAGGCACAAAGTTGACTTCGCTATCGAGCATAGATCCTTAAATACACATTTTGTTGCATAAACAAACTCAGAACTACTTGCACTTAGCCACTTCCCACTATCCACTACTACAATACATTCTTACTTATACTTTTACAATCCCTTACAATAAGACCTAATCATGGGTAAACCCCATGGGCCAACATCCCATAACCCATTACAAAAATCTTAAGTCACCCCTTGTTGGGTACACATAGGCCAAAAAATAATTGAGATCCATGATTTCATCTCCGTCTGGGTGCTCCATATTCGACTAACCTGTCGAAGTCCAAAAGGTGGTCAAACCTGACCAAGGTTTCCTCAAAACTTGGTCAAGGGACAACACATAAACTTGATGCATATGCATGTACACTGTCTAAAAGACAGGCTGGAAGTCATGCAACTCCTTATTTTCTATGGATTGCGCCTCAAATAGGGCGTTCAATTCATTTTCTGCTCGCTGGATCTGGTCGAACTTCTGTTGTTTCTCCAATGGATCCATTGTGGTTGCAACTTCTTCATTCAACACTTGGATTCTAGTGCACACATCCTCTAATGTTTGGTTGTGTCTAGCGATGATGCCCATATAATCGTTGAATTCCCTGAAAATCCTTGTGCACTCAATTGTGCACTTATGTAGTGTTGCTTGAGCATTGTTTCCTTCTAGCACTACCTTTTCCATCTTCTCCTGCAACTTTCGTGGCTGCTTCTTTGCTTCTTGGTGAGTCTGCTACAACTGCACTTCTAGATGCTCAGCATGAATGGCTAGTTATGACCATGTTCCTTAGAGAAACTCAATCTGATGCTATGGCTCTCCTGCATCCCTGACTTCGGGCACTTAAGGTGTGACCTTCTAAATTTCTGACTAGGATTCAATAATTCATTCCTGCACTCTTTCCAGTCTATGCTTGACCTGGTCCTTTTCATTTGATTCTTGTGTCTTGCATGCTTGCGTAAGGATCGCTTCCTCCCTTGCGTACTTGGCAGACCTCTTGGAATTTTGGAGCCTCTGATCTAACTGATCAGTGGATTCTCTGATCATTCCAACCAAGTGTGTCACTGGCCACTCTGCAAGGTCAGTGGATGAAAGGGCCGCATCTCTGGGTGCTCGGGTTTGTAGTGGCTCATTGAGGGTAAGAGTGTTAGAACCTCTGTTCTGTCCAGGAAGAGTTGCATCAACTAGGTGCACTACTGAGGGATTTGGAGAACCGGCTCCATATGTTCCCACGCGGATTTCACGCTTTTCCCAGAAGTTGACTTGAGTTCCTTCTGAACCTATGGTATCCCCTCCCCTTTACTTGCGTTGTCTCCCTACATTGTGATTCCCTAGCTACCCTCAACCTTGGCCATTGAGGGGATGTGTTGGGTACTTTGAACTTGTGGATCCTACACCATTTGGGTGTCCTTTTCTAATAGAAAAGGCACAATTTGCTGGTCCTGGGTGTCTAGGTTTGGACCAGTCAGTTGCAGGCTCTGCTTTGGTACTTCGGGGTTTGGACCAGAAACTTTTGGTCTTGGCTCAGGCAACTCCTAGGTTGTTTCTAGGAGTTCTCACTCTGCTTTCTCTAGGGGATTGAGATGTATCAACTCTAGACTAGTTGTTTGGGGTGGGCTGGTGGTTTCTGGTGGTGGCAACTGGGGTTGTGGTGGTGATGGAGTATGTTCGGTGATGATGGTGGATGGAGGGGTTTCAGGCTCAGGGTCATTCTGAATATGGATGACGAGGGTTTCTTTGACCACTGAGAAAGTGCAGGGGAAGACATATGAAATGGGTTGGGGGTTTAAGACTTTACTCGGTGAGACCCCGTTTCTGAGCTTCTTAGCCACTGGTTCTATGATGAAAACAACACTCAGGATCTCGTTGACATCCTTACTTGTCAACATGGATTTATCTGGTAGTTGTAGAAATATCGGTAATGCTATTTTTTCATGCTCCAATGGATGCATCTCATCTTCCTGCTCAGAGTTTGACTATGTCAGAGATTCCTTGTTATAGGCCTCTAGTCCTCATCTTGATCCTACCCATGCTTCTTTTCCTTTCTTCTTCAACAATTATGTAGGAACGATATAGTGCATTCCCGACATGCACGGGTTGCATTTAAAGCTCGGCCACACCATTACCTCTTTTTCGAAGGCCTCCTAATCCAAGTAGAATGAAAACATTCTTGAGTGGAAGTCTTCCCTGTTAGCCTACCTCAGCCATACAAATGTATGATGCTGGGTCATGCTGAAAGAAATGTTCCTTGTGTTTTAGGTGAGGAGCTCCTATGGAATGCACAACCTTTGTGTTTCATCGATCATTCCGTTGTACCACTTGGAGAACACCACATTGTTGAAGGTTTTGTTGTCCGAGTCTTCCTTGGAGTGCCATGGATCAAATATCTTTTCCAGGTGCCCCTTGACTTCTAGCGCCAATTATATTCCAGTGAGTGGTGTCCACTTGAACATCGCGAACACAACCAACAAGTAGCTGTATGTGAAGGTACGTCCCTTCTCCTGGGCTTCCTCGCAAGCCATGAGAAATTCCTCCAATAGGTAACTAAACCAGTTGAACACAACACCATTGGCAAATAAGTCGACCACTGACAATGCATCCAACGTGCATTCTCCCTTATAGTATGACCTCATAACCTTGCTGGCTATGATGTAACAACCAATCTTGACTGTCTTTGGTAGTATGGGGTCAATTTTGGTTGTGTGCCCCCCCCCATCTACGTGTGGAACCTTTCATAGAGGTCGGGCTCCCATTTCTTTTTTCCATGCTTGTTGGGACCTTGGAATCCCTTTGACATATCCTCTCCTTCAAGGGACAGTCTAGTGAGCCAATGTATGTCCTCGGCATGGATTGAATACCACCTTTCCATACAGAGACTTGTTTCGTGCACATTTCTGATCAGGAACTTGGTGCAACGCGTAACTTCACCAGTGATGTCGAACATTGGTAAGTCTTTGAGGTTCATGTTGGTTGAGTTGAATTTGTTGATGAATTCAGGCTTGGGAATGAACTGCATGCCTCCCAACTTGTCTGGAACGATAGTCCAAAATTTGTCTATGTTCATCTGGGGGAACAAGACTTGGTCTGTCAATTCAAGGTCAAGGAGCTTGACCTACTCCACCTTCCCCTTTAGATCACCTATGACCTCGACTTGGGGGTTTCAGGGCTCATCTGGTACTACATCCTTAGACATGATGCTTTAGCTTCCTATATCTCTCGTTATTGTGGGCTCTGAGTTATCAATAAATTCCGTGGTGAACTAAGGATTGGGGATCACAACTACGGGTTTCACAACTACACAGTCTTTCTCGCTCTATAGAGTTCAAAAATTGCTAAATTCTTGAAAACAATGTGTTCTACGATGAGTTTTCAGATCCTTATACTTGGTCTTAGCTGACAAGTTCAACAATAATTGTTGTTCATCATGACTCTATGGACGCAACTTGGATCTAAGTTTTCTGACGGGATGGGTTAATGAGGTAAATCCTATTGGTTGATTCTAGCATTTACTGTGCAAGTTGGACATGGATGTGGCCAATTTCAGACCTTTTTGTTTGACGAGTGGGAATCCCGATGTGAATACCGATGGCATCTTCGCGTATCACGACTTTATGGATTAACTAAATTCAGACGGGGTACTGTAATAGCAATAAAGGTTGTGACTGGATTGGTTGTGTGTGACACATGGAATCATATTGCATTCGGATTTGTTCTCCCTTTGAACACAAAGTGGTCCCCATCATATTAAAGACCGTCATAAATGATTTCTTGTATTCTTTGATCCTATTCTTAAGAGTAAGTAGTTCTGCATCAAACAACGCTTAAAAATAAAAATGAACTATGTGTCGCAACACAACACTGCACACAACGACTTTATTAACTAAATTTACAAAAGTTGTAGAAAACTCAAATCTAACTATCATATATGCTCCTTCGTACTAGAGAAACAATCCTTTTGTCTCACTTCTGAGACATATAGGGCTTTAGCCAAGTGTCATTCACCCATCTTGGCCTCAACATACCATCCAATTGCGTAATTCTGACTGCTCCTGAGGGTTGTATCTCCGCAACTATAAATGGTCCAAACCATTGAATGCGCAACTTCCCAGGATGCTTCTGGTACCAATTGTCATAGAGTAGAACCTTGTCTCCTTGCACAAATACTTTAGTTATAATGTGCATGTCATGCCAAGATTTTTTCCTTTCTTTTTCAACCGACTAATGGAAGTATGCTAAAAACCTAGTCTCCTTGAGTTCTTGTAACTCCATAAGTCTCTACGCAATTGATTCCTCCTCTGACATATGTGTGATCCATGAGATGTACAAACTTGGAGTGATGAATTCTGCAAGCACCACTGCCTGTTTCCCATAAAATAGCTTGAATGGCATGTACCTGAATAGTTTCTTTGTGGTTGTCCTGTAATACCATAGTACAGTTGGAACTCTGTCATCCCAATCTTTCTAATTTGTGCAACAGACCTTTGTTAACCATCTCTCCAGAATCTTGTTGAATGCTTCTATTGTTCCATTGGCCTATGGGTGGTAGGGGCTGGTTTTGTGATGTTGGATCATGAACTCTACTGAAATTTTTTCTATAGTGATACTAATGAAATGAGCTCCCTAATCACTGGTTAGGCTCCTAGGACATCCAAACCGAGTGATAATATTCTCAAAGATGAACCTAGAAGCAACATTGGTAGAACAGTCCTAAACAACTGTTGCCTCAGCCCAACGTGTAAGATAGTCAATTGTGGTAATAATGTTCCTAGTTTTTGAATCCTTAGCTGTGGGGTTGATTGATACAATGAAGTCAACTGCCCACTTCTTAAATTCTTGTAGATCTCGAACTATTTGAAGTGGTAATTCATTTCATTGTGATGGCTTACCCACTCTTTGACAAACATCGCATGATCTAGCATATACCTTTGCATCCTTAAAGAGCATTTCCTACCAAATCCCAACTTGGAGAACTTTTTGCGTAGTGGCCTTTCCCCCTACATGGCCTCCCCTCCTGTAACTTCATTGTGCCAGTCCCATAATATATCCTTCCTTTCATGATCCAAGACACATCTTTTGAGGATAATATCTAGTCCTAATTTATACAATTGTCCTGCGATCAACTGGTAATCCAATTCTCTAACAACCATATGGAATTTTTGGGTTGCAGAATATGTTTCTGGGCAGGCTCCTGTACTTAAGAAGACTACTATGTCCTCCAGGTACTCTGGTATAGCCTCAACCCAGAAAAAATCTGCATCTGGGAGATGATCATCAACTGCTCCACCACTTTCCCCTATCTCTAATCTAGACAGGTGATCAGGTCCTATGTTTCATCTTCTAGGATTAATAATTACTTCAAAAGAGAATTCTTGAAATAGTAGAAACCATCTACAAATTCTCCCTTCCAACACATGTTTTTTAACTAGATATTTTAATGTAGAATGATCAGTAAAGAACTTGAGATGAGAACCTAACAAATAATGTCTAAATTTATGCAAATCATAAATCATGGCTAAACCCTCCCTTTTTGTCATTTTGTAGTTGTGATCAACTTGTGACAACTTCCTACTTGCAAAATAGATAGGATGATCCATGACTCCATATCCAGGTTGCACTAATATAGCTCCTAAGGAAATACCTGAAGCATCTATGTGGACATGAAATTATTTTGCCTAGTTTGGGAATATCAAAATCAGTGCTATGATGAGAATATCCTTTAGGGTCTCAAACTCTTTATTACATTCTGGGGTCCATTGGAACATTTCATCCTTTTTCAATAGATTTTCCAGAGGTGCAATGATGTTTGCATATCTTCTGATGAACCTACGATAATACCTTGTGTGTCCGAGCATGGAGTGCAACTTCTTAACACTCGTAGGTGGTGGCATGTTCAAAATAACCAAAAACATTTCTGGGTCTACCAATACTCCCTCTCAGCATACTATGTGGCCCAACAAATTTGCATGTGGTATGCAAGAGATACACTTTATGAGATTCAATGATATCTGCAATTCTCCGCATCTGTCAAACATCATATGTAACAATGCTACATGTTCCTTGAGAAAACTGTATATTGTCCAATCATCCATATAGATTTCTATAAACTTGTGAATGAAATCCATGAAAATTGCTATTACAATCCTAGAGAAAACTACAGGGGCATTCTTCAAGCCAAATGACATCACATTGTATGAGAAAGATCCTCATTCTGTTATGAATGTGGTCTTGATTTTGTCCCCTTCAAAAATCCTTACTTGGTGGTACCCTAAAAATCCATCTATGAATGAGTACACTTCTTTCCCCACAACCCATTCTATCCCCTCATCAATAAAGGGTGTTGGGAAAGGGTCATGTGCATAGACATAGTTAAGGATTCTATAGTCTACACAAACCCTGATATCGTCGGTTCCTTTCTTGCTTTGGATGACTATTGGGCTGACCCATTCTACTTCTTCCACTGCAAAAATAAGTCTGTCTTCCAACATCTTTTCTATGTTCTTATTAACCTTATATTTTACTCTATGGTTAAGACGATATGGTCTATGCCTCACAGACTTGGATCTTGGTTTCAATTCGATTTTCATTTCTCCCATAACTCCTTTGATTCCCTTTAACTCTGAAAAGGTCTTTGGGAACAAATCCTCATATTCCCACAAAAAAACTATATTCTTTGACTAGTTTTCTCATCCCAGTAGTCTCCTACCATAGCTATCTTAGGTTTCTTTGTGGTCCCTATATTGACTTTGCGCAACTTTAACGGGTGATTATAGGAACTATCAGTCTGACTAGGTATGATGTTTTGGATTTCTCTGTTCCCTTCTATCTCTTTGATGGGTAGGTTTCTCAATTCCTCTAAATCATCTAGGCTTTTGGAATCCCTGGAAATCTTATAGAATTTTATAGGCTTCTTGGTTGAAGGTAGGTGAATATTAGTTTTAATTTCTCAGCTATGTTTTTCACATACCACTAGGTTTGATTTATGATTACTATTGTCTGTAAAAATAAATTATTTAGTCTTTTGCAGGACTACTTCAAGCTCAGGGTACTTACTTGTAAACGAGAATTCCTTGCAAAAATGAGCTGCCAACATTTTCCAGTAGTTGGTCTATCTTCTGATTTCCTCATGTATGAACCAAGCTTTCGAGATTGGACCTATGGAGAGGGGAAATACCTGAACCCATAAGCGAGAGGGTATTTCTGCATCTTGCCACTGTGTCACAAACTGTTCAATATGTGCTCTAGGGTTAGATTATCTGTTGAACAGTTGCCCAACTTGGAAATCCATCTACATATCTGATTCCAACTGCTCCTTATTCTGAAACCTATATTTGATAACTTGCTTCACATCGTCTAAATTTATGAATAAGGCTTTATGATTGGCCCACCATCTGGCAGGGGAGTCCTGGAGGGCTACATATATTACTGATATCCTTTGATAATCTACTACCTTTTCTTTCATGCTGAGCAGAAAACTATTGAGTCCCAAGGTGCCATCATATACTGGGTGTTCTCTGACCTCGGTACCAACCCATCTAGTTTATCTGACAATTGCACATCTCCTTGAGAATATTTCATATGAGACTTTCTGCCAACTGTCAAAAGCCATTTCTGCATCTTCGTCTACTGAATGTATACTCCTCCAACTTACCAATCCATCAGCAGTAGGAGTTATATAATCGTCTCTTGTTCATGATGTTACAGTGTACAGCTGATCCAAGTCTTCTCCCTCCATATTATTGTCTGTTGGCTCTGTATATTTGGGCCCTACATATGGATCCAAGGGTTGAACTACCTTGATTCCATTGGCCTCAAAGGTCATGGTGTCTTTCTTTAAGTCAATTACTGCATAATTGTCATAGGCCCAATCAATGCCAAGTAGTGTAGGGTAAGGGTCCTTATCCCTCATGATTTCAATCACTTCAAAGTCAGCTACGGTCAACATCCATTTCCCCATTCTCCAGTCTTCTTATTGGGAAAATAAAATATTTGTTGGCCATTCTTAGATGAATTGGGGAATATGTCAGTCTATGTTTTCCTAAGGCTTCCTAGGTATTCTTAGGCAAAATGTTCACATCGGATCCTAGATCCAACATGACATCCTTAATCTCAAATTCGTCTAACTGGGATACTAGTTTGAATTCTTTTCTAGTTCTTACTTTTCTTCTCTGCACTCTCTGAGTACACTTCTTAGGAAGATTAGTCCTTATTCATGATTCTATTGGTTCCTCATTCACTAAAACTAGGTATAGTGCATTGCACAACTTCTTTGTTAATTGGTCGTTCCTGAGAATGTCAGAGAATAATTGAAACCAAAGGTCGACTACTTTTTGAGGTTTCTCAGGTTGTCTCGATGTGACTGTAGGGTTTCTGGGTGTAGGGGGTGAAGCAGGGACTTGTGAAATATTAGGGTAAACAATAGGCCATGGGGGTTTGTCTTGCATCTCAGGGCTAGGGATATTCTGAAATACTTCTATGGAATCTTTAAAGGACAACTTCTGTTTTAGAGGGTCATACATGTCTTCTTTAGGTGTTTATTTTTGGATCTGAGGTAAATTGTTAGCATCAACTCCTGTCTTTTCTCCTCCTCAAGTAATGATATTGAGGTTGGGAAATTATCCTTTAATAACTCTCTTGATTTCTAAATTCATGAGGTTAGTTCCTCATTGTCGTACCCGATCTTCCCATTTTTCAATTAGTTATGGGAAATCTTCAGTTACATGCCCATTGGTTCTGCAGTGAGAGCACCATGGCCGCCTTGGATGAGGACAATCTCTATCCATGTGGCCTTTCTCATCATAGTTATAACATCTTCTTGGACCTCTTCCCCTGATCCTTCCTCCTCTTAAGTATCCTCCAGATCCACGTCCCCGACCTCTTCCCAGTCCCTGAGGGTTTTAATTCACCCTGAATGTTGTTTGGTCCAACCTATCTGCAAGTGCATCCAACACTCTACATTGATTGATAGTATGTGTGGTATATGCGTAGAAATCACAGTGTACTATATTTGGTACTGTCGAATATTTCTACATAATGGGGCACTGTCTTGGCCCATGCCCGATTTGTCAAATCTCACAATACTCAATTGTTGGTGCCGATTGGCTCCCTGGAAAAACATGATATGGGGTGGGGTTATGGAATGATAAGTTCAAATATACTTACACAAATCCTCCTGTGGGTCCTGGTGAGGGTCCCATAATATTCTGAGGAGGTCCCATTCCCCTCATTCTTGGGCATTCGTTCACTAGACGTCCTTCTGTATAACATCTGGTGCACTAGAACTGCGGTCGTCCTGGTCTAGATATCATCAGTTCTTGAATATTTTCTGTAAGAGCTAATATTTTCCCTTGTAGTTGTGCTAAATTCACATCTTCTAGGGGTCTAGTCACTCTCAGGATCCCAAGGTATCCTGCCATGGCTTCAATCTTCATCGATTGTTCCAAGGCATCTGTCAAAGTGGCTATCCATTGTTGCATTAGTAGAATCTATGTCAGAGGTAACAATCCCTGAATGTACCATTCCCTTTGATGTTCCTCATGGATTGGATGCGCTAACCTCCCTATAGCATATTTAAAATTTTGGCTATATTCCCAGGCTGATTCACCTTCCCTTTGTTGGATCTCACGCAACTCGGACAAAGCTTGTTTCTTTGATTAAGGTATCTTAAAATCTGCTATGAACCTTGTCCGTACCTGGCCAAGTGTGAACTCTTGACCTTCCATTCCTGACACTCCTAGCTCAATGATATTCATGTACCACTTGAGAGCATGACCTCTCAAGGTGGTTTGGAACTCGACCAACTTATTCGCATCCGAAGTCCCTCTGGATCTCCAAATTGCTTCACACAAGAACCAATGCTGCTCAAAATCTTCATCTCCCTTACCCTAGAATTTTGGGTATCGGGTAATCAAACCTCCCACATGAACAACCATTGCTTATATTGGTGCTCTTATCAAAATGAAACCTTACAGTCCTGATTGAGATCTACCAGGGTGTTGTTGGGTATTTCTACCCTACGAACTAATAAGCTAGGGCTCTAAACTTATACGCAGAAAATGACCCTTAAGACTTAACTTTTGACCTTCTACCCGAATCTGAAACCTCTTTCTTCACATGCATAC
>SNQJ01S0179160.1:16791-36364 GCA_010110895.2 Picea sitchensis | reverse complement strand
GAGAGCCTCCCCTATGTACAACACAACTACAACCGGTCTCTCCATAGCTCAACCAGTGACAACCCCTTTCAAGTGGGCTTGGGATTCCAACCACTATGTCCCATTGACATAGCCATACCATTTTTGGCTACTCAAGAAGATTCAACTCATGTCCAGTTTGAGGCTAACAAGGAAAACAGCTTCATTGAGCACATTCAACACATCCTCCAACAGGTTCATGACATCTTGGATAGAGCCAATGCTAAGTACAAGCAACGACATGATCAACATCGGGTGCCACACAACTTCGAGATGGGTGACAAAGTGTGGCTGCATTTGCAAAAGGAGTGCCTAGTTGGACCCCACCGCAGGCTTCGTCTGCTCCGATATGGGATATACACCCTCACCAAGGCTGTAGGGGAAAATACCTTTGAGCTCAACATTCCACCATTCCTTTGTCTGCACCCAGTGTTCAATGTGGACCGCCTTCGGCCCTACTTTCCACCTCTACTAGCCACATCCGACATGGCAGAGCAACTCACACCAACAAGGTTAAATATAGACTGCATGGAACAAGCTAGAACTGATCAAATCATGGATACACAGATCAAGCACACCTGAAAACAAAGGATACCACTATATCGAGTTGTCAAAGCAGGCCAACTCCTTCATCAAGGCAAGTGGCTCACTAGGGACCAAGTTCAACAGAAGTTTCCTCATCTCATGGAGGAACTCAACGCAATGGGGACCATTGCTTCCTAAGGGGGGAGGAATGATGTAGGTGGATATTGGTGGCCATGTACCTATTCCACTTGGACCCCCACCATTGCTTCTTTCAGTTTTTCAGTTTCCGCATAGTTTACTATTTTTAGCAGTTTTTCGGGTCCTGAACTTCCGGAGCCGTTTTGATGCCTTAAATGACGTTTTTTTGGAAAACGGGGAGCAACATGGATCATAGATCATGTTGCTCACCCAAAAGTTGTAGTCCTCAGATAGATCTTTCTAACGAGGTATGGAAGGCATCAAACGGAGATCGTATGCCAAAGTTACCTCCCCGGGATGTTGATGTGCCAACATACGCAAACGGGGCCCATAGTCTTGGCGTTTCATCTCCTAGGGTTAGGTTTTTGGATGTTGAGGGTTTTCCATTGTTTCTCAATAATAATAGGCTTTTGATCCTCATTGTAACACAGTTCAGAGGCTAGTAGCCGCCACATCTCTTCTCAGAGATAAGCTACCAGCGCCCTAGCTAGTTTATTTCCATTCCGTCTGTAAGCATATTTTAGTCATTTTTTATTAATGAAATGAAGTCTTATTTCCACTGCATCTCTGCGTTTATGTGTGTTTCTGTATTTCATTGTGTTCCTACATAAATCCGGATCAAACTCAAGGGGGAAAATTTATTCAACAAGATTGACTTGAAGTCTAGCTACCACCAGGTTCCCATCAAATCAACTGATGTCTGGAAGCAAACCTTCATGTCCAAAGAACGTCTCTACGAATGGCTAGTCATGCTCTTTGGCTTAACAAATGCACCAACCACTTTCATGAGTTTAATGGACGATGTATTGAAACCCTTCACCAACTCCTTTGTGGTATTATATTTGGATGCCATCCTCATCTTCAACAGAACGTGGGAGGAGCACATGCGACATATTCAATAGGTTTTGAGCACACTGCGACAACACAAGATGTATGCCAACTTGGAAAAATGCTCTTTTGGCATGAACAAGGTCCAATACTTGGGCTACATTGTTGATGAGCATGGGGTACATGCTGATCCAGCTAAAATCCAAGTCATCTGTGACTGGCCAACTCGACCACACTAACCGAGCTTCAGAGCTTCTTGGGACTAGCCAATTTCTACCAATGGTTCATGTTGGGATTCTCCCATATTGCATGGGCCCTCAGCTAGGTGACCAAGGGTGGTGGTAGGGACAATTTCGTGTGGGGGAAGGAGAAACAATGGGCATTTGATGATCTGAAACATCGTTTGTGCTTAGCTCCAATACTCTCCTTTCTTGATATGCAACAACCATTCAATATTTAGACTGATGCATCTAACTATGCTGTGGGAGCAGTTGTCACTCAACATGGGCATACAGTGGCATACCATAGTGAGACACTCTCCGATACTATCCGAAAATACAACACGTATGAAAAGGAAATGTATTCCATTGCAAATGCATGACATCAATGGAAACATTACATTATTGGGAAAGAGACGATCGTACACATTGATCACAAGCCTCTGCAGTTCATACAGACACAGGGGAAATTGTAGAATGACCGCCATCAGAAGTGGTCGACCTACCTGCAACAGTTCCATATCAACATAAAGTATAAGACATGTATCTTGAATATTGTCGCTAACTACCTCATTCGGCCTCCTGTGTATGCACTCACCACTGTGCTCCATTCCTGTGATCATGAAACATCAGAGTGGCCCCAAATTTACCAACAAGAACTGGACTTTGCCACCACATATCAAATCTTGGGTACATGCGCCACTGTCACTGATTTTCGCATTCAAGATATACTCTTATTCCACCTAGGCCATCTCTGTGTTCCTACAAGCGAGCATGCAAAGATGATTTTGGAATCCCACTACAGTCGGGTGGAAGGACATTTTGGCGTAGAGAAAAATGTGGCCGTTCTTTAGAAACAATTTTATTGTCCAAAACTTTGACAGGACGTCTGCAAGTATATCAAATCGTGTACTTCCTTCACCATTTCCAATCCAACCAACAAGAAGCAAGGCTTATACACCCCTCTTCCTATTCCCGAGAAGCCGTGGGAATCCATCTCCATGGATTACATGTCTGGTTTTCTTTCCACCAAGAACGGAAATGACTGCGTGTTTGTGGTTGTTGATCGGTTTTTGAAGATGGCCATCCTCACAGCCTGTAAGAAGAATGTCACAGTGGCAGATACTGCCAAGCTCTTCTTCAAATAAGTTTGGGTCCACTTTGGGATACCACAAACCATCATCTCCAACCGAGACAACAGGTTCCTCAACACCTTTTGGCCGAGTCTCTGGTCTTTGTTGGACACAAAGCTCACAAAATCCACTGCTTTCCACTCCCAAATCGATGGCCAAACCGAGGTCATCAATTAGATGACTGTGCACATCCTGCGCATGTACAATTATAAGCATCCCTGTACTTGGGATGAGCATCCCCCATATGTCCAACACAGTTACAACATGGATCTCCATAGTTCCACTGACCATACCCATTTCAGGTGGGTCTAGGATTCCAACCCTTGGGACCCATTGATGCTGCAATTCCTCTTGCCACCACACATACAAACTCTTCCCATGATCAATCTGTGATTGACAAAGCCACCATATTCATTGAGAAGATTCAACACATCCGCCAACAGGTCCAGGAGATTTTGCAGAAATCTAGTGCTAAGTACAAACAACACCATGATCAACATAGGGTACCACATCAGTTTCAGGTTGGTGACAAAGTTTGGTTACATTTGCAGAAGGATCATCTCACCGGGCCCCATCAGAAGCTTCACCCACTTCGTTATGGGCCTTACACTATCACCAAGGCTGTGGGTAGCAATTCTTTTGAACTCAACACTCCACCCTTCCTTGGTCTGCATCAAGTATTCAATGTGGACCTCCTTTGGCCATATTTTCCACCGTTATTGGACACCTCTGAGATTGCCAAACAACTGACACCAACAGATCTCAAACTTGACTGCATGGAACAAGAATCCACCGATCAGATAGTGGACACACAGGTCAAGGGCACTCACCAGCAGTAGATCCAACTTTATCAGGTTGTCAAGGCAGGGAAACTCCTACACTAAGGCAAGTGGCTCACCCGGGGCCAAATCCAACAAAAGTTTCCTCACCTAATGGGGGATATCAACGCAATGGATACCATTTCTTCCTAAGGGGGAAGGATTGATCCAGGTGGATATTGGTGGCTACCCACCTATTCCAAATGGCTCCTCATGGATGTTTTTTATTCAACAAATCTTTCTGTACTGCTTTATAATTGTGATTTCTACAGTTTTGGGGATGTCTGAAGCCTCACATCTTCTCTAGGTGGATACGTGTGGCCTCTTGCCTAATCCAACTGGATTATTTTGTATGTTCTCATGTTAGCACATCTTGTTGTACTTCCAGGGTTGTTTTGGGGCCCTAAACATTGTTTCTTTGACTTGCCACATTCAGACTGTAGTTGGAGTCAAATTCTAATGGTGGAATGTGTAGTTCTTTGAAATACCTTTCCAACGGGCTATCATGCACCTAAAACGGAGGTCGTATGAAAAATTTACGACCCTAGGAAGTTGAGGTACCAAATTACACCAACTTACCCATAGGGCCCACATGAATTTTGATGTTTGACCTTCTAGGGTTAGGTTTTTGGATGTCTATGGTTTTGGAATTCATGATTAATATGAAAAGGGCCTCTGGAGCCTCATTGTAATCCATTCTGCTCAAACAGATGCGTGTAGCAACCACATCTCTTCTTAGAGATAGATACCACCATTCGAGCAAGTTTTAGTTCCATAGTTTTACAGTTTTAGCCTATTTCATTATTTAATAGAAGATATTGTTCACTGGATATTTTTTTTATTCTTTCTATCTCCGTGTTTATTGTATTCAGTCTGTTAATCAGTTTGTTTTGCTCCTAAATCTGGATCAATAATACAATGGATGATCCTATGAGTGACCTTTGATTTATGCATGAAGATTGAAGTGGGGTTAAAGAAGAAAATAATTTGATCTATGTCAAGGACTTAGCCCACATGGATGGATATGTCCAACTCATGTCCACTGCAATATGACCTTCTATGAGAATAAGGAGAAAGAACCCAACAAAAATGAGCAATAGGACATCTACAAGGTCTCCAATGAATGTGAAGGAAAGCAAATAAATGATGAGGATGATTGTTATGACATTGAATATGAAGAAGATCTGGGCTTCCTCCTTTTCTTCTCTTTCGTAGGAATAATGATACAAGGGGTGTATAAATATCAATGAAGTCACACACAAGGCCATATATGAGGGTGATCATGAGTATAAAAGAAGAGGCCTTGTTGGAGAACTGGAAATTGTAGATATTGATGAATACAATGGTTCTAAGGTGGTTGCAACCCTTGAGAATTCCAACCATGGGGCCTCTATACTTCTTGAATTTCATCATGCATGTCACCAACACGAAAATGTTCATATAAGTGGTGTTATTTCCTCCCATGCACATTAATATACATAATATCTATCCACATTACATTTACAACCCTCAATCACTCCTCAAATTAACAAGGACATGGTTGAATTCTCTAACTAAACTCAAGCCATTGGGATCCATAATTGATGAATCCTTTGAGGGAAGTGATGAGAAAAATGATTAATGGTGAAAATAATTAGAAGTAAACGTCACTACCAAACCGAAGGAATTTCTAAAATCCTTGGCAATGTTGAGGTAATTCAATGAACATTGTGGGTTCCTTGATGAAAGGGATTCTCATGGATATATTGAAGCTTCCAAATGTTTGTTATACAATAATGCCTTTGTCAATGTCCTTTATCACCGGTAGAATTATGTAAATTACTGCTACCATTGTAATTCATTGTAGAATTTTAGTGATCAATGTAACATCTAGATTTTGGGTTTTAGTGAAATTCAATTTAGAATGGGGCATTGTGTAATATATGTCATCCCTTAACAAAAATAGTAACTCACGTTCCAAAAGATGAATATTAAAGTTGCAGAGACATACGAGTGAATAATGGCATTGTACTTGTCTTTGTTACAAACTTTAACAATAAAAATGTCTTCCTATGTTGTAGACATGTAGATTTGGACCTAGTAGATGTCCATTGATGGTGATTATTGTATACTACTTGCATAACCTGATAACATTCGTCAGTGCAATATGGGCATGCATTCAAAAGAGAACATCCAATACGGCCTCTATAGGAGACTAGGACACCATATCCATAGCTAATGTAAATTTGGCATAATGGAACTTAATAGGTAGGTAGGCTATGTTGGTATCAGGGGAGACTACCATTGCCTAGGTATGACACATTATGATACATTGCAAGATGTTGTAGTAATATATTACAATGTAATTTAAAAAAAATAAAAAATTATGTTTAAAAAAATATTTTTCTTTATAATAATCCTAACCCGTCGATTAGAGAAATATGTCCTATCCAGAGAGTTTTAAACAATAAAAAAAACAATGATTTTTTTTTTCATGTTCGTCTAGGTGATGTTGTTGCACAAAAATATACAAATCTGTACACATTACATTACAACCCTAAACAATAAAAAACATAATTAACAAATTTGTCGTGTTTTTCTAGGTGATATTGTTGCACAAAAATATACAAATCTATCCACATTACATTTAGAATCCTCAATCACTACTTGGATGAATAATGAAAGGTTCAAATGCTTTGGTTGAACACAAGCCATTGGGATCCATAAATAAAAAATCCTTGAGGGGACTAATGAGCATAATGATCCAAGGGAGAAAATAATAAGAAGTAAACCTTGCCTCCAAACCAAAGGCATTTTCAAAATCCTCAAAGATGTTGAGGTAATTCATTGAACATTATGGGTGTTATGAGAAATGGGCCACTCATGGATCTACCAAAGTAGTCAAATGCCTATTATCCTATGGCGCATTTGTCAACGTACTCTATCATAGACATAACTCTGTAAGTTACTACTACCACTATAATTCAATGTAGAATTTGAGTGATCAATGTAAAATTTATATTGTGGTTTTCAATGATATTTAGTTTAGGATGGGGCATTGTGTAATATATATTATCCCATAACAACAACATATGACTCATGTTCTAAAATATGACAATAAAGGTTGCAGAGACATACCAATGAATAGTGACATTGTATTATTCTTTATTATGAAATTGAACAATAACAATGTATCTATCATGAACATACAAATTTGGACCAAGTAGTTGGCAATGATTATTATATATTACTTGCACATCCTGATAATGTTCTTTGGTGCAACTTGTGCATGCATTATAAAAAAACCATAAAATATGGCCTCTATAGGATCCTAGGATGCCATATCGATAAGTAATCTAAATTTTGCATAATGGAACTTAACATGTAGGTAGGCCATTGTTGGGCCTGTTATCGCACAATTTGTACTTGCCCAAATCCCAAAGCAAGTGGATGCAATATTGGCGTAACAAGGAGTGACCTATCACTGTCACCTTAATAGGAAACCCCTTTCTATTTAGGAGTATATCACAATACCCCAAGGGAGACGTCCCTAGTGACCTGAGGGTTTGAAAAGGCTAAGGTAAAAGATATAAGAAAGTCCCACCTCTCTCACAGGTCACTCAAGTCAGAGGTTCTTTGTGTCTGATAGAAATGAAGCAAAGGGTAAATAAGGTGTACCTTCCTAGAACAAGACAACAAATATAAAAGAGTGTAATTTCCAAGTACCATATGATGTTAGTGCTTCCCAAGATCATGAACCTATGAAAAAACAAGTAAGTTGATGTAAAAAATGCAACAAGGTAATTATTTATAACAACAATGAATATTTTGTAACAGCCACAACAATTATTCCTTAAAATTCTTGAAAATGCCAATAAAATATAGCTCTTAAGTTGACAAAATGATAACAACTTGTTAGAAGCAAAGTTGTCAATGTCTAATCATATTTTAATTTCACTTTTAAGATGAATTTGTTGTTGTAGGATGGTTGTAGCAATATTTTTCAACAACAACAAGTTAGTCAGGGAATTAGTCTAGTTTAAGGCTAGTGAAAGTTAGTAAATGTTTCAAGGAAGGTTGTTTGAGAGTTGTTTGATCAATCAATTACTAAGGTGAGTGGACTAGTTCCTTTTAGGGTATACAGAGTCAACAATAGAAGCAAAAGATCTTAGAGAAAAATAGCAATGATAGTACTTAGCTAAAGGAGATGGAATGGATGGAGGAGGTGTTGGTAACCCAAGGCCTCAAGCATCCAAGTCCTAAGAGAAAACCGGCTAGAAAGTAAGAAGACTCAGGTCCTAGTGGTTTCTATTTCCTTAGACAATTTGCAAATAATGTATGCAATAGGCAATTAGAGTAGGGATAATAGAGTGCTAGCATTTAGGGCTCTAGTATCTATTACTAAACAAGGTGTACTTTGAGAAAATTAAACAAGTGGAAAAACTATAGAGAGAAAGATAACAACTTATGTTTCTCTCCTAGGGTTTTAAGCAAGCAATTTCACAATCTTTAGCATGAACCAAGTAAAATTTACCACAAGTATTCAATAACATAAACACATTGCATATTTTCTGCTTACTTCAACAAGAATAATCAAGCCAAACCCTAGTTGAAGATCCTCCATAATGAAAAATAGCCAAAATACACCCGAATTTTCCTCTCCAATAAGTTGTGCACCATGCAGTTCATCCAATAACCCTTAAAGAGGGACAAATTTCAGACCACACACTTGTGTTATGATTGATTGATGAAAAAATGAGAGTTTTCTCTCTCTATTTATACAATATCAATGACCATTTATTAAAATTAGGTCATAAAAAGGCCGACATGGCCAAATTACAATTAAAATCAATTGTTTACATAAATGACATTAATTAAACCCTAATTTCATCTCCAAGGGTGACATCATGCCCTTCTAGGGTGATGTTAGGCCCCTATGATGGAACACTGGGCCTCAAATGAAGAATTGGCCTCCAAAGGCCCTGAATGCTGCCACATGTGCCAACTAGCACACAACTACCCTCATAAGTGAAAACCCTAACTATGGATGACGTTAGGGTCATAATGATGATGTCATGTGCTCTCAAGGGCCATCGCCCTGGTGGAAAGGAAATACCCCCTGGGTCTAGGCCTGCTAGAGTGTCTCGGGGGAAACATCCTTCTTTCTTCCTAGTGCAAGCCTATGGTGTCTCTCTACCCCTGGTTGGGGTCAAAACATCCATCTGTGGGCTTTCAGCCCCATGGAGGTCTGAGATAATCATTCCCCCATATGTACTTGTCCACCGTGAAAAGTTCTGCAAGAACAACAAGCACGTCCTCCAGGGGCTCATAAGTCACAGGGATGATAGCAATGTCAATCACATATAATAATCAAATTACCCAAACATGTGCATTAAACGCCCCTTTACCTAGAAAAATTCTCAAAGACGTTATGTAGTTTAACAAGTCAGGTTTGGAGAGGGTCTCAGGATGTCCTATTGGGCTAATCCTCCTTAAGTTTGGGGTGTTTCCTAGGTGAGAGCCAATATAGGTCATGTAAGTGTGTGTGAGATGAAATGGGAAGTGCTTGGGCATAGGATGCAGTGATAACAGGGAAATGTAGGTCTTCCTTGTGGGTGCCTCTGTAGAGGGTGAGCTACACCTTATCATGGATGCCATTGTTTCCTAGCCCATTCAATGCCTTTTATTCTTATTCTTATCAATTTTTATTTTGTTCTTCAAGGGAAGAGATGAGGGACACTGTTGGGCCCGTGATATGACCGATTTTATGACACTAATTAGATCCTTTTTGTCGAATGTGTATATGTGTTTTCATGTTTTGAAGAAGTTTTTGAAGAGCTATTGTGTCAAATCGCTATGATCCACACCAGGTATGCACAATTCATGTTTTGCGATGATTTTGAGTTTAAATTAGTATGTTTTTATGATCCCAGGAAACTAATTCATGTTTTGTATGTCACTGTGAAAACTTGTAGCTTGTTTTTTGTTCTGGTAATCAGTCCGGTACTCCATCCGACACTCAGTCTGGTACTCCATCCGACACTCCATCCTGCACAAAAACGATGGGAGATTTGGCGGTTATGGTATTGGAAGCCAACGATGGGAGAATTAGAGACATGGGTTTTTCTCGTGCTCGTGGTCTCCAACTACTGAACTCTTGACAACTCGATTTGGGTTGTTATGTTGGGAGATTATTGGCTCGCCTCATTTCTAGAAGCCACCGGCAGTTAGAGCATCTTAAATGAAATTTATTATTTTTAGAGAGGGTCGACCCTTCCAGTGGTTGACCTCTCAGCTTGTAAAACTTATAAGTACCACCTTAGTGGCTAGACAATAATTAAGAAGTCGTGTGTTAGAGAGAAAAGACAATTTCTCTCTGTTTTTCTATTTTCATTTTGCCAAGACTGTGTTTTTAGTTTTAATGGTGAATTCATGTTGTTGAGGCTCATGGTGCACCTTTGAAAAGTAACCACGACTTGATGGGGGGCCACTAATAGTATGGGTGAATATCCTATGAGTTTTCTTGTGAATTGAATAACATAGATGTCTTTTTATTTCTTTTTCTGTACATGAATTGTCATTTTGCTTTCTTATTGTATAAATTGCTGCTATAGCTTAGTTGTTTTAGTTTCTTTTGCAGGTTGTTATGAAGGATATTGTTAGTAGAAGAAAGCTTGCAAGCTTAGATACTAACCCGGTGTATGATTAGATGATAGATTATACTTTCTTTAGGCCGAAACAAAGTTTAAAATAAAGTTTAAAATACAGTTTAAAATAGAGTTTTAATTCATGATTTCTTTGATAGGGCTTCAGTGGATGGATAGTGTTAGTTTTAGTTTTCATTTCTTATCTAATTACTGTTTAGTTTTTCTTATCTAGTTATTAGTTAGTTTTCTCATTTCATTACTTGTCATATGCTAGAATAATGTTTAATTTATGTTTATGAGTATTTTCTCTTTTTGCAAATTGAATTGTCAAAATAGAACTAGTTTAGTTTATTTCATGCAATTTCTTTCTTAGATCTAGGTTGCAATTTTAATTCATAGTTAGTTATTGAGTTTAGTGTAGTATGGGTTTTCTTAGGTAGTATAGAGTGCAATTGAATTTACTAGGAACATATCTTTATATTGTTCATGATTAATGTATGATTGAATAATCACATGGATATGCAAGATACTTGATGTTGTTTCCATAATGGCTAAGTTCTCACGGGATTGCCTAATTCACACTTTCCACTTTTCTATTGAAGTCAATATCAAATTTATTCCATTTGAATTATCTTTCATTGTTAAGTGCCATCGTGATATTGTAAGACATCGGAGACATTCACATAACTATCAACACTACGTTTGAGTTTTCTTGCTTTCATAGATTAGAAGATAGTTTTCTTGCTGTTGTAGGATAGATAATCTTCTTGCTTTGGTAGATTAAATGATAGTTTGATTATCATAGGTTAAATATTAGTTGTTAATTGCTTTTATCATCATAATGCTTTCAATTCAGTAGATTTCCTTTTGTAAATTAGAAATAGTTGTGAGTTTAAATTAGGAATAGAGTTTACTTGTTTCTTAGCTTAATTAGTTGCTTATTGATTAGTTTACTTGCTGTAGAAGTTATCCTAGGTTAGTTAGTTGTTTACTTGCTTTAATAGGTTAGTTGCTTTCTTGTCTATTTTTCTTTGATAAGGTAGTTGCTTGTTCATTTTCTCGCTTTGATAGGGTAGTTGCTTATTGAATTTGAGTAGGTTCATTAAAGTAGTTTGTTGTCGCTATTGCTTATTAGGCAGATAGTTTGCTTTTGCTTATTGTTATGATTGAACTAGTTTTCTTTAAGTAGGGTTTTCATTTGCTTTCTTAGAACTATCCATCGATACTTTGTTCAAAGGTTACTTAGAATACATAGTTTGAGTTTCTTAGTAGGGTTTGATCATTAGTAGTCTTTTCTTGAATAGATTAACTCTTAGATAACCACTTCCTTAGTTAGACTATACTACCTCCAGTCCTTCTACCTTGGCATATATATTGCTACAAATCTAAGTTTACTTAACCCAGGTTGACAATTTAATTGAGGGTTTTTAGTGTGTTTTTAGTACATATAGAACACCCATCATTTTTGGCGTCGCTGCCGGAGAGTTGTCTCAAGGTAGGAAATAGATCATCTCTAGAACTTAGCATTAGATTGGTGGTAGGGGAACTTTAAGATGAGAGGTAAGAACCTACACATCTGTTATTGCAAGCTACCCCAAACCCCATGGTAGTTTTTCTTTTTCTTTTTGTTTACTTTCATGAATAGACCTAGAGACCCAAAAGGTAGATACATAAAATCTAAATCAGACCTTTCAACCAAGGTTACTTCCGACCTTTTTGGGGGAAGGAACGTTCCACTCATAAATTCCGCAGACCGATACCAAAAAATGGGAACTAGATCAACCCAAAGAGCTAAAGTAGTCTCTGAAGAGACTAAGACATGGAGAACTATAGAATAGAAAATTGAAGCATCAATAATAGTGGAACAAGAGGCAAGACCACTCAAGCCTTCTGCAGAACCAAACAATACAACATTTTATTTTACACCACCACCAGGAGATCCTAACTTTGAAGACATCATAGACCCTGAACAGGTGAATATTTTGTTTGGTAGTTCAACCAACGTAATTATCTCTCAAATTGACATAGAAACTTTGGCACCAATAATCTCAACCGACTTGAGTAGAGTCTCAGACATCCAATCTGTAGGAAGACCTTTGCATCAAAGGGAAACCTTTTTCTCTTCAAGAATAAAACCACTTAAGTACTCTCTTTTTGGAATCCAAACCAATATGGATGACCAGGAGGATCATAACAATGTAAGAAACGGGGAGGAAGAAGAAGTTGGAAACCAAACTGAAACCACCTTCAGGTTTCCAATTTTGGACACCACCCCAAATTTCAATATGAAAAATATTCCCCTCTCAGCACTGCCTACTTTTTATGGTAAAAGTAGTGAAGATCCAGATACCTTCCTATTTGAGTTCAACATCTTGTGTAGGAGATACAACTACCTACAAGATGCCCAGAAACTAAAACTCTTTCCCGCCACCCGCAAGGACTCTGCACTAAGATGGTTCATGGGGTTGGGAGAATCCAGCATTAGGTCTTGGGAATCCATGAAAGATATATTTCTTAAGAAGTACCAAGACTACTACAATACCAAAGTATCTTGTAATGATATTTTTAAAATCCAATAGTTAGAAACGAGACCCTCAAGGATTATATGGAAAGGTTTGGTTATATCTCTCAGAAATCAAAATACGATGACCTTCCAGATGATGCAATTAGGGTTCTTTTCCTTAAGAGAATTTCAGAAGAATACCTAGATATGCTTAACTTGATGGCATCATGTGACCTCTCGCATAAACCATTTTCCGAAATATGTGAAATGTGTAATAATTACTCAAGGGGTAGATCTAAAACATGAAAGAATGTTCGGGACCCTTATAATAGAAACTTAAAACCAGTTAGTTCAGGTGGTATCACAAGAGCAGAGATAGGGAAACTTTTAGAGAACTTCAAGACAAATATATTAAGGAAAATGTAGCAATGAACATATATTTCCCAAGATGCAGGAGGAAGCATTCCTCAAGGGAATTCCCATTGGACAACATCTCAATTTGTGGCTTCTCCACAAAAGACCATTCAAATGAGAAATGTCCATCATTGCCCGGATTTTTAGCCATATATAGGAGTGGGGATCTTGGGGAATCCTCTTATGCACCTAGGAGGCCATGGCAACCTAGGAACCAACCCACTTACCCAGATACACAATATCAAATTCCACCCTATTATCAACAACAACAACAATAGTGGAACTCACCAAGTTGGAAAAACTGGTATACTTAGTACCAACATCCTTGGATTCAAGGATGGAGAGGAGGGCATAAACAAGGAAACCCTCAAGCTCCACCTATCCCTATGTCCAACCATCCTTATCCTCAGTTTCCACCGAACACTCTGTAGCTTCTACCAGGTTTTGTTCCACCAACTTTACCTCCTATTCCACAACAAAAACCGCTACAATACCAAAATGCAAGCTCCCCAAGATTGACATTATTACCGACACAACCAGTGCCAAATCCCAAAAACAAGCTACCTCAACCTCTTCACAATGTTGAGATGTAGGCCTTCTCAACGTATGTCATTACTCCTGTTCCATTACAGGAAATTCAACTAAGATCGGGAAAAGTTCTAGATAGGCAGAGACCTTTAGTAGTCATCTAGGAAGAAGAAGAAGAAGAAGAATAAACCACCAAACAACCTATGGATGACACTAGGTGGGAAGATGTTATTATTACTAAGGACCAAGAACCCAAGCTTCCCCAAAATGAACCTTCACAAATTACAAAGGCCCCTCCTTATCCAGAAAGATTGGTAATTGAGAAACCTACCACCCGATCGAAATTTGACATCTTGAATGAATTGAATAATATTTGTGTCAAGATTCCCTTACTAAAAGCCATTAAGGAAATTCCAATCTACAGTAAGGTAGTCAAAGAATTGTGTATTAAGAAGCCAAGTAGGAAGCAAAAGGACCCTCCTATAGTATATTTGGTAGGAGGAATTTCTGAGTACAGCTCAGAGCAACCTAAGATAGCAAAATATGGGAACCCAAGAAACCACATAGTGACCATGAACATTAATGAGGTCTCCATTAGAAACACTCTCATAGACCTAGGGGCTTCCATCAATATTATGACCGCTACTACCTTGGAGAAATTACAGTTACAACCTCTTCTTAGGCCTACCCCAACCATTTTTGAATTAACAGATAAGACTAAGGTTATAGCTGAAGGAATTTTAGATGATATCATGGTTACTTTAGCCTCATGGGAGTACTCAGTAGATTTTCTTGTCATTAACTCAAAGGATCCTACCAAAGGCCATCCCGTCATTTTAGGAAGACCTTGGTTAACCACAATCAATGGATTTATTGGCTGTAGAGAGGGAGAAATGACCATCTCGAATGGACTTTCTATCTAGAAGCTCACCATATACCCTCCAACTCAACCTATCATGGAGGATATATGGTGGCTTGAGTGTCCATACGAGAATGAGGACTGGGAAGAGCCTGTATTGCCAAGTGACCATGCCTAGGCACTTCAGGAGCACACAATGGAAAATGTGCTAAACCAGTTTATTTCTGCTATCACATGTGTGGAGTTTCCACAATATTTTCCCCAATTTGAGTACATGTTTGGGGAATAATTTCAAGAACAATTGGACCCATCCATTTTATCTTTGACATAGATGAGTTTTCCATGTATTATACTATGCCCTATGAGATTAGTCCAAGGATATTCTTACATATAAACTCCGGGCTAGATGCAGATCAACAAAAACAATTAGTAAATATCTTTAAAGAAAAATAAGGAGCATTCAACTGGGAATACACTGACATGAAGGGTATACACCCTGACACATCTATCCATCACATATATACCCAGGGGGAAGTAACACCTGTTAGGAAACCCTAGAGAAGGATGAACCCAACACTCAAAGTGATCTAGATTATTTTCGGAACGAAATGAGATTGGAGATATAATAAATAAATGCACAGAGATATCGAAGATATTCAATAATATAACATAAATGTATCAAATATGCAACCATAAACACATATATATAGTAATACATGATTTCTATTTATCAAAGAAATGTATAGAGACTGTAAAAATACAGAGTGAAAGACTCGCTAGAATGGTGGCAGCTTATCTCTAAGAAGAGATGTGATGGCTACTCGCATTCGCAAGAAGATGATTAAAATGAGGCTCTGAAGGCCTTTTTACAATAAACAAGAATGAAAAAAGTCCTAGACATCCAAAAACATAACCCTAGGATATGAAGCGCCAAAAGTCATGTGGGCCCCGTTTGGGTAAGTTAGTACACCAACTTCCAGGGGTCGTAACTTTTGCATACGATCTCCGTTTTAGGCGTATGATATCTCATTGGAAAGGTATCATCGAGGATATTAATTTTGGGGGCTCAATTATGCCTTTACCTATAATTGATAACCTCAATCTCGAAAAACCTTCATTTGGGCCCTCAAAATGGCCCCGGAAGTTAAAAACTACTAAAAATAGTAAAATGCCAGATTTGCTAGAAAACTGTTTTGAGCCAATTGGAAAAGGTCGGTGGCCATCGATATCCAGCTGTATCACAAAGATATAGTAAAGGAGGAGATCCAAAATTTATTAAATGTCGAATTTATTTATCCCATCTTCAACAGTAAGTGGGTTTCCCCGCTTGTAGTGTTTCCAAAGAAAGTGACTAGAAAATGGAGAATTTGTGTTGATTTCCGGGAACTCAACAAAACCACTATGAAGGATTACTTTCCTCTCCCTTTAATTGACCAAGTTATGGATACCTTGTATGGGAAGAAGTATTTCTCCTTTTTAGATGGGTACAACGGGTATAATAAAATTCTCGTAACACCCGAGGACCAGGACAAGACCACCTTTACTTGTCCTTGGGGAACCTATGCCTATAGGGTCTTACCATTTGGATTGTGTAATGCTACTGCCACATTTCAATGGGAAGTACTAGCGATATTTGTTGATCTTATTCATGACTGTGTGGAGGTCTACATGGATGACTTCACAGTTTATGGCAACACTTACCAGGAAGCCTTAGACAACTTAGAAAAAGTCCTGATTAGATGTCAGGAAATGAACCTATCTCTAAGTCATGAAAAATGTAAAATGTTGTTAACTGAAGGATTGGTTCTAGGACATCATGTTTCATCCGAAGGAATAAAATTTGATCCTGCAAAGATTGAGGTCATCGTCAAACTTCCACCCCCCAAGAATCATAAAGAGGTGAGAAGCTTTTTTGGAAATGCCAGATACTACCGATGGTTTATTGAAAATTTTACAAAGATTGCTGCACCCATGTTTGGATTGCTAATAAAAGATGTTGATTTTGTTTGGACTGAGTAGTGTCAAACTACCTTTGAAAACCTGAAAGCTAAGTTGTCTGTGGCACCAGTTCTTAGAGGGCCCAATTGGACTCTCCCATTCCACATATCCAGTGATTCCTCTGACACCGAAATAGGAGGAGTATTAGGGTAGAAAGAGGACCAACAGTCCTATGCCATTTATTTTGTGAGAAAAAACTTGTCCCCTTCTGAGTTAAACTACACAGTTACCAAGAAGGAATTCTTGGCAGTTGTTCATGCTATTAACAAGTTCCGCCACTAGATTACAGGTTACAAAGTATTTGCACATACATATCATTCCACCATTAGGTTTATCATGAATACACCCATAACGAATGGCCGAGTGACTAGGTGGCTCCTGTTATTGCAAGAATTTAATATCACTGTGATTGACCGAACTGGAAAGGATAATGTGGTAGCTGATTTTCTTTCACGAATAAAAAATGAGGATGATGATATTCCTGTATATGATAGTTTCCCAGATGAGCACCTTTTTTCCCTTTTTGTCAATACCCCATGGTTTGCAGATATGGTGAACTATCTGGCTACTAGGAAGTTACCGTCTTATTTGTCACCTCATGAAAAACATAAAATTATTACACACAGTGCTAATTATTCTTGGGTTGGTCATGACCTTTTTTGCACAGGTCCTGATTTGATTATTCGTAGATGTGTCTGAGAGGACGAGGTACCAGAAATACTACAAATTTTTCATGATGGACCATGTGGTGGCCATTTTTCTGACAAACGTACAACATATAAGGTGTTACATTCGGGTTACTATTGGCCTAGCATTTTCATAGATGCTGCTAAGTATGTGAGAAGTTGTGATAGATGCCAAAGGATAGGGATACCTATGTCAGCTGACGAAATTCCCTTGCATGCCCAAGTTATGATATAACCTTTCAAAAAATGGGCCCTTGACTTTGTAGGACCAATTTCACCCATGTCCCATAAGAAGAACTATATTTTGGTTTGTACATACTATGTCACCAAATGGGTAGAGGAAAAATCCCTATTTAGGGCTACAAAAAAGTCTATTGTCGAATTCATCTATGACTACATCTTTACCCGCTTCGGTTTCCCTCGTGAAATTTTTACAGACAAGGCACTCAATTCACTTCCAAGGTGATGAGAGAGCTAACAGATAAATATGGGATTAAACACTGTAAATATTCTCCATACCCACCCGCAAGCTAATGGTCAGGTAGAATCTACAAACAAAGTTCTGGAAGATATCTTAACCAATATTGTTCAATTACATCACCGAGATTGGGATGATAGGCTTCCAGAGGCTTTGTGGGAATATCAAACCACCTAGAGGAACACCACTGGGCATACCCCTTATGATTTAGTGTACGGGAAAAAAGCGCTTCTACCAATAGAATTCCAAGTAAGGACCTTCTGTATTGCTGCAGAATTGGGATTAAACTTAGATGAGGCTCAAAAACAACGATCCATACAATTGAATGAGTTGGATGAGATCAGGCAAGATTCCATCTGACAAACAATATTAGTCCAAAACAAGAGGAGCAAGCGGCATGAAAAGTTTATTAAGAAGAAACACTTCCAATCTGGTGATTGGGCTTTGTTGTTCGACTCCCGATTGAAAACCTTCAAAGGAAAACTCACAACCCTGTGGCTGGGCCCTTATAGTAAATGGACATTGACTCAAATTTACTACAAAGGGCCCTTATGACTACAATGGAGCTGTGAAAATCAAAACAATCGATGATGGACAAGTCTCCTTTGTAGTAAATGGACATTGACTCAAATTTTATCATAAGCCCATTTCCAAAGAGGATTTTCTACAGGTCATGTCAACTGACAAGGCATTGGCCTTAGTAGATGGGGAAGTCTCCCCTTTTTCTTGAAATGTTTTCTAAATTTTCTACTGTACATATGTAAATAATTTTGAATTTTGTTGATAAGCAATTCTAGAAATTTTTGTAGGTATTTATCTCACCATGAGTAGACAATTTCAAGGGAATATAAAAGAAGGATTTTTCTTCAAAACATTGTTACACTTGAATATTGTTGTCTGCTAAGCATCAAATGAATATTGACTTGATGTAATTAGCCATATTTTTGTAAAGATGTTCATCTTCTCTTTTTATTAAGGTATTTTAAAATCCATTGCTCTTGACAAGCTTCACCACTATATAAGGAAGTGATACCATAATCATCAATATTAGAGGTCTCTCGTACAATTTTCCCAAGAAACCTAAGTAAGTGAGTAAAGTATATTTATTAAAAAGTAACACGGAGGTATGATTAGCGGTTAGTCATGGAAACATCACAATAACTACAAAAGAAGAAAGTGAGTCGAGTCCAGAGATACATTTCTGTTCTTTCTCAATGGTACCATCCACTACACACTAAATAGCTTGATTATATCATATATTTAGAGAGGCCATGTTAAGAACCAAAGACTGAATACAAAAGCACCACAACAGATATAGAAGAAGAATATAGAAAAACACAACTTTATTATATCAAACCCTTGAGGTAGGGAAACACCATATAATGGATCCTATTATGGAAGGGATCCTCTCCTGTTCACTTGCCTCTTCGAGGGGGCAACCTCCTAGTGAGCTTCAGCTCCAAATACAATATTTCTCTTCATGTCCTATTACATTGCTTGAACCCCATTATATAGTGCCACCATCACCTAAGAACATTCTAGAGGAAGAATTTTCTAGAAGTAGAACCTTCTAAGAAGTCCTCTTACATTCATTACATCTAATTACCCATTTATTATATCTAACTACCATAATGGGCCTTATTTAATAATATAGTTGACCTAGTCTACCTTACATTGAATGACCTCCACTATTATCACTATGGGCCCTCTGCCCCCCCCCGACTACCTCTCTAGCTACCTTAC
>SNQJ01S0179159.1:0-19744 GCA_010110895.2 Picea sitchensis | reverse complement strand
GGTAAGTAAACTTAGAGTTGTGACACTGTATGAGTCAAGGTAGGGTAAGGATTAATTGCTTATGAGATTAACTGCTTAAAGAAGATGGTTTATCCTAGGGATCTATCTTCAATTTACAATTCTATTTTTAGAAGAATATTATAAACAAATTGAACTCTGTTTGGACAATGAACCTTATTTCAAATATACAAAGAAATCTATGACTATAGCTAATTACTCTAAGTAATAAATTCTTGAATGAAAACACGCTATATTTCCTTAAAAACAACTCTTTGAAGTGAACTCTATTCTAAAAGCATATTTTCAAAAACTCATAATTACTTTTATTCTACAAAAAATAAACCACATCATTACACTAGTCTGACTGGCTGAAAGTAAATAACATCATGATGATATTTAAATATAGTGGTTGTGTCTACTATGGTGAATTATATCACGATGGCATCTTAACACTATTGATAATTCAACCGAAATCAATTCAATGTTAATTTCTATAGAGATATGCAGAGTATGAACAAGATAGTCTACTAAAATCTTTTTCATTGAGGAAATATCAATTGATTAAGTACACATTCTTGTAATTAACATAATATATAAAAAAATATTCAAAAGAGATTTGAAATTAGCAACTATCTTACCACACTAAGGCTAACACATAGATACACATAGATAATAATCTATGTAGCCCTGCATGGATTAATTTACACCAGAGCTAAATGAATCATAGACGATTGTTATATACACTTTCTATATGACCAATATGCAATGTAGATACAACTTATGTGAATGAGAAAAGAAAGATACGTGTATATAAAAAATGAGATAATCATAAGCATGTATATGACAATGAAACTTTGCCTAAGTAAATGACATGTATAAGAGAGTTATACATAAGAGAATGTATAGGTATATGTCTAGATATGGAAATTTACAAATAACCTGCAAGTCATATAAAGAAACACAACTTAAATAAGAAAACCTGCACAAGAGAGCTATATATGCAAATATGGATATACAACAAATTAACAGAACACATAGACCACTGGTGCCCCCCCCAGGTAGTCGTGGTACTACTCCAACTTAAGAAAAAAACATGACCTCAGTGCATCAGATTGTATAAATATCAGAATTGAGTTACAGAGGTAAATTCAGTACAACAACTATATTATCATGATTGTTCTCGTTCTGAGAGACTTCCAGTATTTATAGAGTTTAGATACAACTGAGAGGTCGACCAATGAAAGGGTTGACACTCTCCTATGACATAAAATCATTAAGAGATAGTAACAAACAACATCTTCTAGCAACTTCATGCACTCAAAATAGAGGCTGAACGTAATTGTTCGAATCAAAATAATGAGACCCATAGCTGGAGGGTTCGAACAGGTATGAAACCCATGTTTCACATTCGTAAGGAAAGGCCCGCCAATATACCAACCCACAAACTTATTGTGCTTCGAGTTCTGTATTGAGGGACATATTAAGGGCTGGATCGAGGGCTAGATCAAGGGTCAGATCGAGGGCTGGATCAAGGGTCGGATTGAGGTTAGATGACATTTTTTACCTGTTTCAATTGAAAGACAAATGCTAATGGATTGTGCTCATTCGATTAAGGATACATCATCATAAAATCATCAAAATGAATACGACACATACCTTATGTTGATCCATAGAAAATTGATAGAAGAAGCTTGATAATACCTTCAAAAAGGGCTAATAGAGGTATGAATTATACGATCCTCATGTTAAAAAATAGACTTAGATCAAGGAGAAAATGGTCAAAACATGGAGTCATCATCTCCCCCACTCCTAAGTATTTGCAGGTTCCTCTGCAACGTAATATGGAATTTCCAAAACATAATTATATTCTTGAGGTAGCGACCTGATCTTAAGATAGAGATGGATTAATCTTTAGGGGCTTCTTCCTCAGGTCCTGGAGACTTCTACTTAGGCCTCTTTCAATGCTTCAAATTCATTCTTAAACTATGATTGGTAGTAGTCATATCATCAACCAAACGCTATAGAGAATTCACCTTGGATTGTAGAACATCGTTGTCATGGTGTAAATGATGATCCAGTGTTTCATACTCTCCAAGATGTTGGGTCAGTCGAGCATTTTCTTGTTGCAACTGTTCAATAGTTGGGGATTGATCAGAATTTTCAATAAGAGAAGGCTTAGGCTTATCAGTGGATGTGGAAGGCATGTAACATTTTGTAGAAGGTTTAGAAATTTGAGAGGAAGGTGTAATAATGGCTTTTTGAGGAAGACTAAGCATGAAAGATTTAGATTTAGTTGCTTTGGCAGGCTTAGAATATCTTGCAGAGTCTTCTTTAAGCTTCTTGTGAGGTCTTTCATGATCAGAGGATAATTGAATAGGGTCTGAGGTAATTGGAGGATTTTCATTGAATTTTCCAACCATACTTCTAGTACTCATACGAGATGGTTTTCCTTTGAACTGGTTAGCACCTCAGATCCTTGTAGGAATTGGAGGAAAATCATGGTGAAAAGAGCCCTGCGACTTCTTCTGTTTAGAGTCATTAGGAGTTGTAGGTAACTGAGGATCAATAATAGGATTATTTTCTTTCTTATAAGATGAGGGAATATGATTAGTTGGAGGGTTTGGAGTCTTAGGAGAATGAGGGTTTGATGGATTAGCAGTCCCATAATCAATTGACTTCTTGGCCATTTTAACTATCAAATCGGGGTTCAAGAACTGGTGAATGAAATCATCCCAGGTTCTGTCTTGTTTTCTTAATTATGAGATAACCAGTAGCTTGATGAGGCCATGATGAAATAGGATATGGTGAGGGTTTATCACATTCTTGCGAAATTGGGAGGACATTTTCTCAAGACTCTTTAAAAAGTAAAAGGGAAAATTCAAAGGTTTACCAAACTGAAAGTGAGCCAAGAGGAGAAAATGACAGGATTTGAAGGTGGAATACTTACACTCGCAAGTAATTAATTTGGTGATGATGATCAAAGGATTAATCAATTCATCTTTAATCCACCCCTTTGAATATACTTTAGCCCCATAAACGTTTTGATATTTAGGTTTAAAAACCCGATTATAACTCTATTGTGGATGCTGGTGATACTTGAATCATCTGTCTCTAGCTCGTGGGAGTTTTGTGGACACAACAACTGACTCTTTAGAGACTGGAAAAACTAGTGACCCAACCGAGAAATCTTGCCATCGAATCCGAGGGAGAACTGGAGAGAAACATCATCGTCGTTCCCCTGTAAGACAACGAGGAACGACCCCCATCCCGCGTGGAGAAAGAGATCTCGATAGGCTTCAAACTCGAGGATAGCTAGATATTCGATATATGAGGAGGGTTTATGGTGATTCGACATGGCTATGGAGCAAAATATAAGCGATAGAAAAATGGGCAGAGGATGGGAAATAAGAAAAACAAGATGCTTTGTTCCAATCACAATGATATAGGAGGGTCAAGTCGTGGGTGCATTTGGCACATATGAATTCCATGTGTAGTAATGATTACATAGGGATTTGAATTTGATATCGCACGTGAAGATCCGACTCTTAACTATCATATCGTATGAGAGGTGTGATCAATGTCCAAGTCAAAGACTTGGAAATTATGATAGTATACGTATAAAAGAATTCATAAGTTTAAATTCACCGCTTATCAAGTGTGAAAAATAGACATAACACCGTTAACAAGTTTAATTCATCACTTGACAAATGTAATTGGACTCCAGTGATTATACCTGAACTGAAGCATTCAAAATTGCATATGTAGTTGCAACACTTCATACAATACCTTATCTGACACTCCATCCATCACTCCATATGGTACTCCACCTGGTGAAAATTATATCGTAGTAAGCATGTATTCGCCCAGATTACTAGGAATGGAAGACTCATGGATGCCAAGGTGAATGAGAGGGTGGATATGATTGTAGTGTCCATCTTAGTTGCATTTGTTATCGAACTATAATTTCCACAAAGAATAATCTGGTTTAATCAATCCTCCCTTGTATTGGTCATAAGAAGAGACCCATAAACTGTAAATTATGATGTAAGAACAAGCTTATCAACCATACACTTAAGAGGTTACAGAAATATTCCAACAGTATATAGTTAATCCAAAATCATGCAAATATGAATGATTGATGACATAATAGCCTGAGATATTGCAAAAAACAGTTTCATGGCAAAAAAAAATATTTTTTTTATGACAGAGATTGACATAAATTCTATTGCCTCTTCTCATAAACTTGCTATACAAATGAACAATGTTTAGCTCAGGAAAAACCTCCCCCACTTCTAAGTATTGTGACATTTCACAATCAAAGATATAGGAATCCGATCAATCCTTCAAATATCCTAAGATTTATAGCTTTCAAGTGTATAGATAAATTTCACATATTAGCCTGCAAAAATGGTTAAGAACATGACCCCACCTATAAGACAAACTATATTACATATAGTTAATAAGATTTAGGAAAGAGAGTCTTAAGATCATCTTCAAGTTAATCCCGAATGGAAAATTAATGGAGTTCATTTAACTTTTCTTAACTGTGAATACTTCTTTTCAGTCATGCCTACAAGTAGTGTCGTACATTAGAACAAGTTTTAAAATTAGAAATTGATCTCTATTTATTGTTGTCAAATCATCATCCTATCTAGGTAGAATTCCCTGCTACCAGCAAGCCTGTTCAATACTCCGACAAGTTTACCTAGTCATACCATAGGCCGATACCCGTTGCTAGCAAACCTACTTAGTATCCCGACGGGTTAGCCTCTTACACCCTTTTTACAGTAGAGACTGATCCTTACCACCATATTTTTGATTTATATATGATGTTTATTTTTGCAAGAAGATGGGGAGGCAACTTTGAAAATATTTTTACGGACTGGGATGGTATTTAAGTTAGAGGATGATTTTTTTATGTATTAAGTTTTATAGATTGTCCTGATGTAAGGGATACTTAAGTGGGCGTAGACAACCTGAATATATGGTACATCAAGCATTTTTAATGTGTGGTGGATGGTACCATTGGAAAATAACAGAAAGGTATATATAGCCCCTACTCATTTTCTTCCAGTTGAAATTATATTGATGTTTCCATGATTAACCGCTAGTTAGACCTTCTTGCTACTCTTTTATAAAGATACTTTACTCACCCACTCAAATATCTAGATGGATTGTACTAGTAAACTCTAGGTTTGATAAGATAAATGTCACTTCCTTATATTTTCTGGTTGTTGAGGGTTATGAGCAACTGTCATGAAAGATTGAGAGAGAGGAAGATAGAAATATTGTACAAAAAAAATCTAAAAAAATCACTATTTTAAAGCAAGCAATTTTGAATCATGATAAAAAAAGTATTCATCACTCAATTGGTGCTTAGGCAGATGATGAATTTTAAGTAGAGTAACATATTCTTTTGAAGTAAAATACTCCCTTTTTCTTTGTCTCTTCGAAATTGTCCATTTGTAATTAAACACCTGCAAAATTCCTAAAACTGCTTGTCAAAAACCACACCAAAAATATTTACATATGTACAACAGAAAATAAAAAATATTTCAAGAATAGGGAGAAGGAGAAGAAACTTCCCCATCCACCAATGTCAGTTCCTTGTCGGTTGACATGACTTGTATAAATTCTTCTTTAGAAACATGCTTATGGTAAAGTTTAAGTACAAAAGAGACATGTTCATCATCAATCAATTTTATTTTTACAACCCCATTATCAAACATGGTAACCACTTCATAAGGACATAACCATCGAGTGGTAAGCTTGCCTTTAAAAATTTTAAACCTTGAATTAAACAATAGATCCCAATCTACAGGTTTAAATTTCTTCTTTTTAATGAATTTATCATGCCATTTTCTTCTTTGGTTTTGAACTAAGATTGTCCTTTGGATAACGTCCTGTCTAATTTCATCCAATTCATTCAATTGTAGGACTCGTTGTTTTTGTGCTTCATCTAAATCTAATCCAAATTGTGAAGCAATACAAAATTTTCTTACTTGGAATTCAATAGGTAAGAGTACTTGTTTTCCGTAAACCAATTCATATGGGGTATGTCCAGTGGTGTTTCTCCATGTGGTGCGATATGCCCACAAAGCCTCTGTAAGTCTATCATCCCAATCTCTATGGTGTAGTTGGACAGTTTTATTCAAGATAGTTTCCAATACTTTGTTTGTTGACTCCACTTGTCCATTAGCTTGTGGGTGGTATGGAGAGGATTTACGATGTTTTATCCCATATTTTTCTGTTAATTCCTTCATCAGCTTAGAATTAAATTGTGTACCCCGATCCGTGACAATATCACGAGGAACACCAAAGCAGGTCAAAATATCTTCAAAAATAAACTCAACAACAGATTTTTCAGTAGCCCTAAACAAGGCTTTTTCCTCTACCCACTAAGTGACATAATCTGTGCAAACAAGAATATAGTTCTTTTTACGAGACATGGGGGAAATTGGTCCTACAAAATCAAGGGCCCACTTCTCAAAAGGTTCGATCATAACCTGGGTATGTAAAGGAATTTCATCAGCTGATGTGGGTTTTCCTATCCTCTGACAACTATCGCAACTTCTTACATATTTGGCAACATCCTTAAAAATACTAGGCCAATAGTAACCTGAATGTAAAATCTTGTATGTTGTACGTTTATTAGAAAAATGACCACCACACGGTCCATCATGACAAATTTGTAGGATTTATGCTATCTCGTCTTCCTAAACACATCTACGAATGATCAAATTTGATCCAGTACGGAAAATTTCATGGCCAACCCATGAGTAGTTAGCACTTTGTGTTATAATTTGATGCTTTTCATGAGGTGACAAATGAGCTGGTAATTTTCTAGTGGCTAAATAATTTTCCATATCTGCAAATCATGGAGTGTTTATAGAGATGGAAAAGACATGCTCATCTAGAAAACTATCATCAACAAGAATACTATCACCTTCATGATTAATGCGAGAGAGAAAGTCAACTACTAAGTTCTCTTTTCTTGGTCAGTCAAGGAAAACAATATTTAACTCTTGTAATAAAAGGAGCCACCTAGTTACTCGACCATTGGTAATAGGTTTGTTCATGAGAAATCTAATGGAAGAGTGATATGTATGTACAAATACCTCATATCCTGTGATATAATGGAGAAACTTGTTGATGGCATGGACGACTGCTAAGAATGATTTCTCAGTGACTGTATAGTTTATCTCAACATGAGTCAAGTTCTTACTTACAAAGTAAATGACATAAGATTGTTGGTCTTATTTTTGTCCTAACATTCCTCCCATTGCAGTATCAGAGGTGTCATTAGATATATGGAATGGAAGGGCACAATTGGGTCCTCTAAGAACTGGTTCCATAGATAATTTATCTTTTAAAGTTTCAAAGTTAGTTTGACAATGGTCAGTCTAAAGAAAGTCAACATCCTTTGTGAGCAATCCAAACATTGATGCGACAATTTTCGTAAAATTTTCAATGAATCGCCGGTAGTATCCAACATGTCCAAGAAAGCTTCTCACCTCCTTTGGAGTCTTTGGAGGTGGGAGTTTGACAATTAACTTGATCTAATTTAATTCCTTTAGATGAAACACGATGCCCTAAGACTACTCCTTCAGTCAATAAAATTTTACACTTCTCATTACTTAAGGATAAATTCATCTCTTGACATCTAATGAGAAATTTCCTCAGGTTATCTAGGGCTTCTTGAAAAGTATTACCATATACTGTAAAATTGTCCATATACACTTCCACACAGTCATGAATGAGATAAACAAATATCCCTAATATTGCTCACTGGAATGTGGCAGCAACGTTACATAGACCAAATGGTAGAACCCTATAAGCATAAGTTCTCCAAGGATAAGTGAAAGTAGTCTTGTCCTTATCCTTGGGTGCTATTAGAATTTGATTATATCCTCTATATCCATCAAGGAAGGAAAAGTTTTGTTTTCCTTACAAAGTATCCAACACTTGGTCAATGAAGGGAAGAGGAAAGTAATCCTTAAGAGCGGCCTTATTAAGTTCCCGAAATTCAACACAGATTCTCCATTTTCTGGTTACTTTCTTTGGAACCACTACTAGTGGGGATACCCATTTGCTGTCAGAAATTGGATAAATAAAACCAATATTCAATAGTTTCTCTATTTCTTCATTCACTATATCTTTTAGTGTCAGATTCATCCTTTTCTGAGGTTGCCTAACATGTGTTACTTCTGCCTGGGTGTAGAAATGATGGATGCATGTATCAGGATGTATGCCCCACATATCTGTATATTCTAAGGATAATGCTCCTGATTGGTCCTTAAGGACGTTCACTAATTGTTCTTGTTGATCTGCATCTAGTCCTGAATTGATATGTAGGAACTTGCTAGGACTAATATCATAAGGCATGGTATACGATCTGACAGATTCATCTATTTCAAAGATAAAATATGTTGAAGAAAGAGTTGATGGGTCCAAATTTTCTTGAAATTCTTCACTAAACATATAATCAAATTAAGGGAAATATTGAGGAAAATCAACACATGTGATTGCAGAAATGAATTGATTTAACACATTATATTTTGTTTGCTCTTGAAGTTCCCATAAGTGATCACTAGGAAACACAGGTTCTTCCCATTTTTCATTCTTACATGGACATTCAATCCACCATATATTTTATATAACAGGTTGAGCTGGTGGGTATATCGTACTTCATAGAAAGTCCATTAGAGATAGTCATTTCACCTTCTCGACAACCAATGAATGCATCGATTGTAGCCAACCAAGGTATTCACAAGATAATGGGATGCCCTTTAGCATGATCCTTTGAATGAATGACAAGGAAGTCTACCGAATATTCCCATGATGCTAATGTGACTATGATATCATACAATATCCCCTCAGGTACAACTTTCGTTTTATTTGCCAATTCCAAAATAGTCAGGGTAGGTCGAAGGAAGTGTTTCAACTGTAATTCTTCCAGGGTAGTGACAATCATGACATTAATGGACACTCCTAGGTCTATGAGAGTATTTCCAATGGGAATATTATTAATAATTATCGTTACTACTTGATTCCCAATATTTACATACTTTGTGACCCTAGGCTGCTCTGATATGTATTCATACAACTTTCCTACCAGATGCATTGTTGGAGGGTCTTTCTATTTTCTATCTAGATTTTTGATACACAATTCCTTAATTACCTTACTAAAAATCAGAATATACTTTATTGCTTGTAACAAGGGAATTCTGACATAGATGCTTTTTAATTCGTTTATAATATCAAATTCTGGCCGAATCCTTGGATTTTCGATTACTAATCTTTCCAGATAGGGAGGAACTTTTGTAGTTTGCAAGGATTCACTTTGGGGAGGTGTTTGTTCTTTATCTTCGGGAATAATAACATCTTCCCATTTAGTGTCATCCGTGGGTTGGTTGAAAGTTTCATCTTCTTCTTCCTCATGAATGACCACTGAAGGTCTTTGTTTATCCAAAAATTTCCATGACATTAGTTGAATCTCATGTAACGGAACAAGAGAAATAACATATGTCAGAAAAGTTTGCAACTCAAAATTATGAAGAGGTTGAGTTGGTTTAGGCACTGGTTGTGCTAGTAATAATGTTGGTCTCGGGGAACTTGCATCTTGAAATTGATGAGGTTGTTGTGGAAGGAGGTAAAGGTGGAGGAACAAAACATGGCAGTAGTTGCTGAATATTTGGTGGAATTTGTGGATAAGGATGAGTGGGCATAAGAACAGGTGGAATATGAGTGTTTCCTGTGGTGTGTCCTCCCCTCCATCCTTGTAGCCAAGGATGGTGTGAAGCATACTATGGACACTATTTTTTCCAATTTGGTAAGTTCCAATGTTGTGGTTGTTGGTAATAAGGTGGAGCTTGAGTTGGTGGATCCTGGTACATAGGATGACTCCTAGGTTTCCATGGCCTTCTAGGTGCATAAGAAGATTCCCCAGGATCCCCAATTTATAAATGGATAATAAACCAGGCAGGGATGGGCATTTTTTAGTTGGATGATATTTAATATAAAAGCCACAGACTGAGATGTTGTCTAATGGGTATTCCCTTGAATAATTTTTTTTCCTGCACCTTGGAAAAAATATGCACATCGCAACATTCTCTTCGTCCTGTTTTTTATTAATGTTTAAATTGTCTAATTGGGAACCTATTGTACGTAATATATCAGTTTTAAAGTTTTCTAACAGGTTTCCTATTTCCATCCTTGTAATCCCACCAGAACTAACTCCTTTTGAGTTTCTACTATAGGGATCCCGAACACCCTTTCTAGTTTTAGCCCTGCTTCTCGAATAGTTTCTACACATATCACAAATCTCAACAAATGGTTTATGGGAGACATCTCTTGATGCCATCATATTAAGTGTTTCTAGATATTCTTCCAAAAATCCTTTAAGAAAAATAGTTCTTATTGCATAGTCTAGAAGGTCATTATATTTTGATTTTTGTGAGATATAGGCAAGCCGTTCCATGTAATCTTCAAGACTCTCGTCTTCTAATTGTTGAATTTTAAAGATATCAATCCGGGAATCTTTAGATTTGTAATAGTATTGGTATTTCCTAAGGAATATGGTCTTCATATATTCCCAAGATATGATACTAGACTCTCTTAATCCCATGAACCATCTAAGTGCAAAATCTTTAAGAGTGGCAAGAAATAGTTTTAATTTTTGAGCATCTTGCAAGTAGTTATAACTTCTTCAAAAGATGTAAAAATCAAATAGGAAGGTGTATAGATCCTCACTTCTCTTACCATAAAAGTTAGGTAGTGCAGAAAGTGGAATGTTCTTCATATTAACATCTTGTGTGGTATCCAAAATTGGAAACCCAAATTTGGTTTTTGTCTGGTTTCCTACTTCTTCTCCCTCATAATGTCTCACATGATTATGGTCCTCATGTTCATCCATAATGATCTGATTCCCTAAAAGATAATTCCTTAATGGTTTTATTCTTGGAGATAATGAGGCATCCCAATGTTATGTTTCAGGAGAGATATTTCTTCGATAGGAAAAATTGTCTGCTATTTGGATTTCAGGGACTTTTCTTAAGCCTGTTGAAACTATTGGTTCAGAAGTTGTTGTTTCAAATTGAGACACAACTAAATTTTTTGAGCCTCCAAAGAAGGAATTCACTTGTTTAGAGTCAATGATATTTGTAAAGTTTGAATCCCTTGATGGTGGTAAAAAGGAAAAAGTTGTGTTGGTTGGTTTTGATGATGAGAAGTTGGAAGGTTCGAGTGGTTTTACCTCCCTTCCTTCTATTGTTGGTGTCTCAACTTTATGTTCTATGGTTTCCTAAGTTTTTGTCTCTTCTAAGACTTTTTTATCTTTTTGGGTTGATATATCTCCTACTTGTACTTTCCGATACCATTCTACAGAGTTTATATATGGTGTATTTCTTCCTCCAAAAAGGTTAGAAGGAACTTTGGTTGGCAGTTTTGGATTGGTTTTAGCATATCTACCCTTTGGGTTCCTAGGTTTGTTCATGAAAGAAAAAAATAAAATAAAACTACCATTGGGTTTGGGGGAACTTTCTATAACAGATTCGCAGGTTCTTACCTCTCGTATTAACGTTCCATCGCCACCAAACTAGCACTAATGTTAAGAAATAATCTACTTCCTAATTGTTTTCAACCTTTGGACAACTCCCCGAGAACGATGCAAAAAATGATGGGTAAACTATATACTTTAATTTCCCTCAATTAAATTATCGACCAGGGTAAGTAAACTTAGAGTTGTGACATAGTATGAGTCAAGTTAGGGTAAGGATTAACTGCTTAAAGAATATAGTTTATCCTAGGGATCTATCTTCAATTTACAATTCTATTTTTAGAAGAAGATTATAAAAAAATTGAACTATGTTTGGACAATGAACCTTATTTCAAATATACAGAGCAATCTATGACCATGAACACTAAGCTCATTACTCTAAGTAAGAAATTCTTGAACGAAAACAAGCTATGTTTCCTTAAAAGCAACTCTTTGAAGTGAACTTTATTCTTAAAGCATCTTTTCAAAAACTCACAATTACTTTTATTCTACATAAAATAAACCACATCATTACATTAGTCTGACTCATTGAAAGTAAACAACATCATGATGATATTTAAATATAGTGGTTGTGTCTACGATGGCAAATTATATCACGATGGAATATTAACACTACTAATAATTCAAGCAGAATCAATTCAATGCTAATTTCTATAGATATATGTAGAGTATGAACAAGACAGTCTACTGAAATCTTTTCCATTGAGAAAATATCAATTGATTAAGTACAAATTCTTGTAATTAACACAATCTATAAATAGTATTCAAAAGAGATTCGAAATTAGCAACTATACTACCACACTAAGGTTAACACAGAGATAATAATCTATGCATCCCTACAGGTATTAATTTACACCAGAGCTAAATGAATCATAGATGACTGTTATCTACACTTTCTATATGACCAGTCTGCAAAGTAGATACAACTTATGTGAATGACAAAAGAAAGATATGTGTATATATACAGTGAGATAATCAGAAGCATGTATATGGAAATGAAACTTCGCCGAAGTAAATGACCTATATAAGAGAGTTATACATAAGAGAAGGCACATGTAGATGTCTAGATATGGAAAATTACAAATAACCTGCAAGTCATATAAGGAAACACAACTTAAATAAACAACCTTCACAAGAGGTTTATATATGCAAATATTGCTATACAACAAATTAAAAGAACACACAGACCACTGGTGGGCTTCCCGGTAGTCGTGGTACTACTCCAGCTTAAGAAACAAACACGATCTCAATGCATCAGATTGTATAAATATCATAATTGAGTTACAAAGGTAAATTCAGTACAATAGCTATATTATCATGATTGTTCCCATCTTGAGAGACTTCCAATATTTATAGATTTTAGATACAACTGAGAGGTCGACCACTGAAAGGGTCGACACTCTCCTACAACAAAAAATAATTAAGATATAGTAAGGAACAACTAGCAACTTCATGCGCTCAAAATAGAGGCTGAATGAAACTATTTGAATCAAAATAATGAGATCCATAGCTGGAGGGTTCGAACAGGTATGAAACCCATGTTTCAGATTCGCCAGGAAAGGCCCGCCGATATACCAACCCACAAACTTATTGTGCTTCTAGTTTTGTATTGAGGNGAATGAAACTATTTGAATCAAAATAATGAGATCCATAGCTGGAGGGTTCGAACAGGTATGAAACCCATGTTTCAGATTCGCCAGGAAAGGCCCGCCGATATACCAACCCACAAACTTATTGTGCTTCTAGTTTTGTATTGAGGGCCGGTGTTGCACATTATTTTGGTCACTCTGATGATGACTTTACTAGCATGTGATCAGGCTCTTAAAATCATCTTTTGCCTGAGAAAAGTGACTGCTTTCCTCACCTGCAAGACTACTTTTTAGAAGGACGTTGCAGGCTACCCATAGTGTACAGTGCAAAAATCCATGATTTCCTCAGGCTGCTCTATAGCTGTCCTGCGGGATTTCCCCAGGCTGCTATATAGGCAGGGTGCGATGACGTTTGAAAGCCAAAAGAGGAAAGAGGTTCAAGAAATTTCTAGAAGGGGAATCTTCTAGAATGTGAGGTGGCATCTGTATGGTTACGATCCTACTAACTTCTCTGATATGGTGGGATCATCCTCATATTTTTAACCACTTCAACTTCTCCTATATACTAATGGGCTTCTCATTGAAAAGGTTAAGAAAAGTTAAACAAAGTTGAGCAAAGGATTGCTGGAAGAATAGGCTGGAGATTGTGTGAAGAATATTATTTCAGTTGATATTTGAGGCCTACATTTTCCCATCAAGCTTTTGAAGATCATATTCATGCAAATTCCGAAACAAGTATATGTGTGTGTTGGAACAAAGGACCACTAAAAGGGAACTTGCGACATCAAGGCATTTCAGTTGTATCTTCCACTTTTATTCAATATAATACAGTGGCATGTTTCTTTCCCATAAAATTATTCTCATTTTATTACATGACTCCTTGATCACATGTTTAAGTTTTCATTGAATCTATCATAGTTGCTTTCACTTTGGTTGGTTTGTGTCATTGCAGATCTGGTTTCACAAGAGCACCAGAGCAAAGTGGGAACAACARAGATATAAGGAAGCGATCTCAAAGGTAAATCATCAATTCCTTCTTTGACACTTAGATCAATGATTGTAACTTAGGGAAAGCGTCATGTCCTGTCCTGTTTTGTTCTAGATCCAGGTGGATCTAGGGATATTAGTTTATGTCAGCGTTTATCGATTTATCCTACAACAGCCGGATTAAGGGCCAGATCAAGGGCCAGATCAAGGGTCAGATCAAGGGCTGGATCAAGGTTTGGATCGAGGGATGGATGACATTTTCGACCTGTTTCAATTGAAAGACAAATGTTAATGGATTATGCTCATTCTATTAAGGATAAATCATCATAAAATCATCAAAATGAATACGACACATACCTTATGCTGATCCATAGCAAATTGATAGTAGAAACCTGATAATACCTTCAAAAAGGACTAATAGAGGTATGAATTATATGATGCTCATGTTCAAAAAGAGACTTAGATCAAGGAGAAAATGGTCAAAACATGGAGTCATCACCTATCATGTCCATGAATATCTAGTGGTATGACATTACTATCATCTAGTCACCAAGTCAGGGTAATGGCTCTCAGTTGCATGGCTGAGAGAAAGGGGGTGTCATCACGAGCCAACCTTCTCATTTCCACTAAGTGTTTGTGGGTGACACTTCCATTATCTGGACACCATGCCAGGTAAATGGCCTTCAACCTTTCCTTAAAATTATGAAAGAATAAAAGAATGGAAAATAATGGGCTTGGAAAAAGTACCACACACCCTCTACAAAGGCAAATGTGCATGAGACACTATGGCCTCTTGTATGTCATGAGCCCTATGCCCATTGAGTCTTGACCCCAACCACCTCACCCACTTTACATGGATTACAAAAGGATCTCTTAGAAACTTTCCTTGACCTAGGGCAAGATCTACCCAATAGGACACCTTGTCAACCCTCCCATATTCAAGCTTGACAAGTCACATAATGTCTCTAAGAAATTTACTGTTTGATATAGTGATCTTTGATGCACATGCTTAGGTGACTCATTTATTGATTGGATTCACTTATCATGATGTTATGACTTGATATCCTTGGAGGGCATGCTTATTTGTCTTTGTAGGACCTAGTTGGTGGACAGTTTTGGAAGGACAAGCCTAGCTTGGGCTTCCATGGGGCTTGAATCACACAAGTGAATTCCAAGGGCCTGCATGCCAGATGAGAAAGATAAAACTTGAAATGCCTTGGAGATGAATTGGATGATGTATCCTAACCCCCACATTCCAAAATTTTTTCCTAGGAGAGGAAAAACGTCTCATTTTTTAGCATGACGTCACCTAGGGGGGTTAGGGCATGGTGGTGAGGTGACATGCAATGGAACATGGATGTTTTGAGGGAATAATGAAGGAAGTGGTCTTATTTCTTGATATATGGCTTTGGGAAGACCCTCCACTCTCCTCCATCACCAACAACCTCCTCTTTGTGTCAAAACGTCCCCTAAAGAGGTGACATCCATATGAATTAGGGTTTTTCTTATGTGCAAAAGTGAATTTTTAATGAATTGTTTAATATTAATTTTTTAAGGGGGAAATATTAGGGTTTTTGACCCCTAGTCTTGTGTTTTACCCCTAAATATGTGGACAAGTCACCTTGGTGACATTTTGTATAAACAAGAGATCATAAGATCTCATTTTGATATAACTCTCCCTCTTGTGAGAAGTATTGGTCTGAAAGTTTTGCTACCTTTGGAAAAATTGTCTCTCTTGGCTCTTATTTATGGTTATATCTTGATGTTATGGTTTATGGAAGTGATGCACTAGCCTTGGAAGGCTTCTCTCTTGCTATTATGGTGGATTATCTTAACATTTTTCCTTGAATGGGTATGGTTTTTTACTTTCATGCTATCATTTGTTTCAAGTCAAGGTTATTGTGCTAGGACCTAGGTGGGAAGTATAAGGGAATGCACCCCCACTAAAGTATTCATCATTTTATGCTTCATATTATTGGTTAAACAAGGGTTTTCTAAGAGAAGTATAAGGGCATACATGCTCTTATATTAAACCCTAGTTAGAGAAACTTTCCTTGGGGAGTAAGAGGGTTTACACCCCCAAGGAGGTATCTTATCTAGATCTTTCTTTGCTTGACCCCATTAACCCAATTTTTAAGAGCACTAGTCATTTACTTTCGCATTGGAGATATAAAATTATTGCCTTGGGAAACATGATTTTTGCAAACTATAAGCCCATCTCTTTTGGAAAGTTTTCTTTGAGCCCTTGGATCTATTGCCTCATTGAGGCATACTCTTTCTCCCAATACGTTTTTTTTTTTCTCCACTAACTTGTTTCCTACTTCAGTCACCTAATCTACTCACCAACAATTTGTTTTCCCCAAACTTCACTCACGTAATCTACTATTTAGGGTGCACTTTTTAGGCTAGTTTGGGGCACATTTTGATGTTTTATTTTGCTGCTGTACACCTTTAAATGCTACAGCCATAAGGCTGAAAATTTACTGCATAAAATAATTTCATAACAACCCTCTTACTTTGTCTTATAAATTACTTCATAATTCATATTTAATTGCTAGTTTTGCTTTGGCACTGGTTAACTAGTCTTATGTTCACTTTATTCTGATTTAGATATATTTATTTACTTATATACATTAGTTACCAACTATTTTTATTAGGGAAAACAAGCTTCACTTGCTTGTCCACTTGATTATATTGCAACATATGCTTGTTTTTCTTGTATCCCGAGCACGTATTTCACACTTGGTGGGTCACTCAACCTACTTGGAAACCCTTGAACCTTCTCAAGACCTCATTCCAAGACCTTCATACCATTTAGACTTGACTCCTAGGGACCTCATATCCATCTTCATCCATATTCATCCCTTTCCCCCCTGGGGTCATCGAGATTCCCTTACCTCACTTCTAAAGTGAAGAGACACCTGCCTAAGGTGATAGTGGGTAGGTGACCTCTTAGTTGTCACCATTTAGTGGTTGGTTCAGGATTTTCCCAACCTACAACTTGTGCGATAACAAAGCCAACTCCTTGAAAATCTATTGAATATCCCAAAGAAAAATTACCTCTCTGTTCATCCAAGGCTAAAACCCTCCCATATAGATAAATACCACAACTAACACGTTCATATTCTCTCACACCAACACTAGAAACCTATCCCTTGTTTACAATAACTTCAACATAAATTTCCTTTGAATGGAGAAGGCTACCACTAGAGGATGAATACAATACCACATTTGAAAAGTATATCTTATGAATAATATTCCTTCTATCTTCCTCAACTTCAGGCCCTTTTCCCTCCACACATAACCCATTTGTCCCTATACCAACTTGACAACAAATTTCAATAACTTTTTTCCCTTCATCTGGAACCTTTGACTTGAGGATTCCAACACCCACCATGTCAAAGTAACCATAATGTTTCAAGGGAACATGAAAATTACCATGATTAATACCCTGTACACCACTAAACAAAGAGGGAAAAAACCAACTATTTCCCTTAGAGGAAAACTTTACAACATGGGAACTTGGATCTAAATAGTCCTCCTCATCACCCAAAACCTACCCTCCTCAATGAAAGGATGATTTTGTACGGAAGAAACAAAAAATTGAATTTTATCTCATGGGTATTTAGAGTAATCCAAAATTTCCTTTTCCTTTTCATTTTATTTGAGTACTATACATCTTTTTTTATTGCTTAATTACTTGATTAACTACTTGTCTCTTGAGTCATTTGACTCTTCTTTTTTACCCCATTTGTTACTATCTCTTGTTTTTGCTTCACCATGACCATCCTTATTGACTTCCATTTAAGTCTCATATTCTTATCTACATTTTGGTAGCCTCCTATAGAGAGAGGTATTACATTACACCATTACCCCTAAGTCTCTGAGACTATCCAAAATAGGTCATCTTAGTTCTCCTTGACATCTCATTTATTACACATATTAATCAATAACACTCCATTGTAATCTTTCCCACACCTAGGTTTTAGCCTTAGTGGGTGTCGGGCGCATGCCTATTTTGAGAAAGAAGGATATTTTGGGCACATGCCTATATTTGGAGAAGGACCTATTTTGAGGAAAGACCTAACCATTGGAAAGAAAGACCTAATGTTGGAGGGAAAGAAATAAGTGGCAAGAAAGCAACATGCAAGAGGAAAAGCAACGTGGAAAGAAGGCAAAAAATCCTAACCGAGATAGGGTTAGGGTTTTTGATAAGGATTGTAACTACTATAATCCTGTAAAATAGTATAAATAAGAACCTAGGAGGTCTAGGAAGAGAGATGTCGGATGTCGAATGTCAGTTAAGAAAATAAGAGAATCATATCACTTTGTAAGATTGTCGATTGTAATAAGTCCCGTAGAAGATTCAAATAGGAGAGTCCTTGAGGGTTAAGTCACAGGGTGAGGAGCCTGGTGTGATATAGTCTATCTCATAAAGGATTCTTTCCTTGATCTTGATTGTATTACTGAGATGTAATGTGCGTAGAACAATGATTTGTAGTAAATTAAATAAAAGAGAAAAAAAACAATATCTTTGTGGACGTAGCCCCAGGAGGGGGTGAACCATGGTAAAACTTTTGTTTTGTGTGTTTTTTATTGAGTATTTAATTTCTATTAATTATTATCTTATGAATGAATGATTACTAGATGTATTAGTATGCATTCATCAGGCCAAAGATGAATGAGTCCTAGAAATACTTAAGTCAAGAACAAGGTTAATGCAGAAAGGAGGAGGAACACAATCCCAGATACTGACTCATTCCTAGACTACAAACACCTAGGTATTGCAGTCACCCATAAATCTACCTCGGGTGAGACTACATTGTGCACCCTGTGCGCATTGTTTCCTTCTGGTTTACTAGGAGGGACGATAGTTTTAGAGGGTTTTGTTGGAAACCTGTTGAGATCTGAACTTGGGTCAACCCAAGAAGAAGCGAAAGAGAGATTGAACCAACAAATGGTTCTGTTTCTGGGATCTTTGTGGAAGTAGCCCTAGGAGGGGGGGAACCATGGTACAAATTGTGTTTTGTGTGATTTTTATTGAGTATTTAATTTCTGTTAATGATTATCTTATGAAGGAATGATTACTAGATGTATTATTATGAATGCATAAGGCCAAAGAAGAATGAATCCTAGAAATACTTAAGTCAAGAACAAGGTTAATGCTGAAAGAAGAAAGAACACAATCCCAAATCCCCACTCATTCCTAGACTGTAAACACCTAGGTATTGCAGTCACTCATAAAGATATCTCTAGTGAGACTACACTGTGCACCCTATGTGTAGTGTTGCCTTCTGGTTTACCAGGAGGGTCGATAGTTTTAGAGGGTTTTGTTGGAAACCTGTTGTGATCCGAACCTGGGTCAATCCAAGAAGAAGTGAAAGATAGATTAAACCAACAAATTGTTCTGTTGATGGCTAGAACTGCAAGGGATTGAGTGGACAAGATCTGTGGAAGAAACGCACAGAGGATGAAACTATAGAAGGGAATGTTTAGGCCATGGAATACAACAAAGGTGTAGATCTAAAGATGGTTGAAAATGAAGGAACTTGAGTTTGCGCAAAAGAACAACATAAACTCTAAGGTAACACTGCGCAAATATCTCAACAAA
>SNQJ01S0179157.1:3666-15754 GCA_010110895.2 Picea sitchensis | reverse complement strand
ACACCCCCAATCCTCCTTCTAAACAATACAATATGTTTTTCTAGCTCACTTGGTTAAAAGTTGACTTATTAAATAAGAGGTCTTAAGTTCAAGTCTCTCTTTTTGTTTCTTTTTTTGAAGAAGTTCATGCTCCATTGTAAAGTGTATTTCACTTCAAGTATAAAAGCGAATCACTATAAGTAGCTTTAATATTTTATTTTAGAGTTATTTATTTTGCATGCAACTTTCTTTTATATAATAACTTCACTGTAAAAGTGATCCCCACTTATTTTTATAAAAGTGGGTCACTTCATAAAGAAACTTATTTGTAAAAGTGAGGTTATTTGGAGGGGTATCACCACCACGTGGTTCTTTGGTTACCATTTATGTTTTTTTTTAAAAGAGCATAACTTTCACATCCGAAGTCTGTTTTCAGTGTCGCTTTTTTTAAAACCACCTAATTTTTTGAGATATTTCCATCCAGATCATCAGTTTCAGTTTTTAAATCCATATTATCTGCATATTTAATATGGCTTCTTCTAGTGATATTTTCTTACCAGCACCAACTACTTCCAATGGAAATCTCATATGGGGGATTTATTAAGAAGTAAAGGCTTGTACTAGATTACCTTGGGAAATAAAAAAGAAACCATTGATGGTGATAAGAAAGTCAAATGGGCCAATAGGAGTGACGAATCACGTGGATTGATCAGAATGTCCATCTCTCCTCATTTAAGGTTTCACCTTCAAGAAATTGATGATCTCGATGAAGTTTGGGAAAAACTTGAATCTGTGTTTGGTAAACACAATATTATTCGAGCACATCAGTTAGAAAATCCAATACTGACTTTAAGTCCAAATGATTTTTCTTGCATTGAAGACTATCTATCTAAGTTTAAAACACTCATAATTTTCTGTGAAGAATGTCAGATAAAGCTAGAGGAAGAGTGTTTCATATATATTATTATTTCTAAGCTAGGTAGTACATATTTTGTGTTTGTATCTACCTTTTATGCCATGAGAGAGGATCTAGAGAAAGCTTATCAAAAACCCACTCTTGAGTCCTTTTGTGATGTTTTGATTAGAGAGCAAGATAAGCTTGTACAACTTGGAGTGATCAACACTGCAAGTACCTCCAACAAAGCCTTAGTTTCCCAGCAGAAAGATAAACCCAAGAATCCAAAGAAGAAACATCCTTGCCACAACAACAAGAAAAATAAGGGTCCCAAACCCACTCAGACAACTCCAGCTCCTAAAGGTGATAAAGGAGCAAAATCTAAAAATAAGAAGACTAACAAACATTGCAACTTTTGTGATAAAGATGGTTATGATGAGTCCAAATGTTTCAAGAAGATGGCAGCTTTAGAAGCAACGATGAAGAAGCACAACATCAATATTGATTCTACTACTTCTTCTTCTTATCATGGACATGCACTTTCTTTTTCTGGTTTCTCCTTCAATGCAACTTCTACTTCTTCTTTTGATGAGTGGCTTATTGATTCTAGAGCCTCTTATCGTATGGCTAAGGATAAATACATATTTTCTACTCTAAATGAATGTAACACAAAGAGAATATTTGTTGGTGATGATAGATCTCTTAGTGTTGTAGGATCTAGAACAGTTCAAGTAGATAATGGTCATTTCAATGATGTATTATGTGTTCCAAGTCTTTCTTGTAACCTTTTGTCATTATATCAAATCACTCATTCAGGTGAAGGTAAAAATGTAGAGTTTTCACCTCACGAAGTTGTAATCAAGGATCTAAAAGATCCTAAGCATGTTCTTGCAACTGGAATTGTTGATGATATTACCAGGTTGTACAAGTTTGACAACTTTGCGTCATCATATTTTCCATCAGTTTTTGTTGCTCATAGAGATGATTTGAGCAAACTTTGGCATGAGCGGTTTGGTCATCTAAACTATCGCTCATTGTAGAAACTATGTATTGCTAAAGCCTATAATTTCAAGCTAACGATATATCTATAATACTAGTAGGTGGGAACCCCTTGTAGATTGGAGGATCATATCTAGTTCTTATTTGATAATTATGCTGCTATTTGACACTGCTTACATGTTTGAGCATTATTTATGTTCAAATGTTGGTTCTATTTCGCAACAAATGGGTGATTATGTGTGAGTTTATTTACTCTGAATTCCCATATCCATGTCACGAAGGCTTATGTGAACTGCTATTTTTAATGCCCCATGATCTATTATATATTACACCTGCACGAAACATGTGTTAGTCATGGAAAAGGATAAAAGAAATATGAAAAAAATCTAAGCAAGAAATTAAACTATGATACTATGCTACTATGCTACATTACATGCATTGAATTTAAGGGATTGTTGTTAATCCTAGCTAATGGGGTTAGTGGCTATATGATATATTAAGTTATATGTGCTATGGTGTGGTTGGCAATGGTTAATGTAACATAGGGTGGCACTTTTGACAAGTGATGGATGTTAAGTTCGATGCATATATTAATTAAGTGGATTAATGGAGGGTTGGCTGGCATGTACTAAGGAATTGAATGAGTGGAGGATGGAGGCGATGTGCATTTATTTCACGTCACTCCATACCCCTTCCACTGGCCTTCACCGTAACTTGTCTATTGTTCAATTGTGTTTCGCTGTGGTTAAGCTCCGATTTTCAAGCATAGGAAGAACGGCTTGGCCAAGCCCACATTTTTAAGGCTTTTTGGTTACAAGTATGTCTTTTCTCCATCCATGAACCCGCTCTGGTTATGAAATATATATTAGCTCGGTGATGTATGGGTCTGTTCTTTTTTTGAGACTGGAAACTATGTAAACGTGTGATGTTTCTCTGAAATGGTTGTTGTGTGGTTTTAGTTGCAAATGGAAAATGATGGTTGAAGTCATAGTTTAATTAATTATTCTGAATAGTAGAAGCCATGAAGGCTCTTTACTATCCTTATGATTTTTTTTTGGAGGGTTCATTCGGTCCAGACTTGACCGGTTGTCTTCACACAGTTCTTGTCACCTCACACGGTCGCATTGTTGTTATGGGTTGCTGGGTTTAATCTCAAACCACCTGGTGTGTTGGCCCTTGGTTATGAAAGGACGCGAAGATTAAGGAGGAAATTCGAAGTGTGAACTGTGCGGAAGACACATAAACTAAAGAAGGGTCGAAGTGGTAAAAGAAGCAGAAAAGAAGGAGAAAAAGAAGGAAAAACTAGTCGTTGGAAGAGAAGATCGAGGAAGACAAAGCAATAAGGAAGACTCATTGTGGACAACTTAGCAAGCAGAAGAAGACATCAACAAGTGCTTGGAGAACATCGTGGGAAAGAAGGAAAGACAGGCTGGTGAAGCTCTAAAAACGCTGGTCAAGTTGACCTAGTGTTTTAGCACATAGGATTTTGTGTCTAGAGTTTCCACACCTAGACTTGTGCCATGTAATGTATAAATAAAGGTCTAGGAGAATCGAGAGGGTTGCTCAATAGTTGGTTCATTGACACTATGATTATGATTGTTCATTGTTGAGTGTTGTTGTTGAGGATGATATTGAGTCTGTACTGTAATATCTTCAGCTAGGTGCGAAGATCAACCCTGCAGCTGGGTGCACAGGGAGGGACGAGAGAAGAGAGAGAGAGATATGCAAGCTAAGAGTGCAGATAGAACTGTATGTTTTCATATAATATATCAAGAAATACAGTTCTGTGGATGTAGCCCTAGGGAGAGGGTGAACCACATATATCTTGTTGTTATGTGTGATTGATGATGTGGTATTTTCCATCTTTTATACTGTTATTGCATTGTTGTGTTAGATATGAGATATAACTTGCGAAGTAGGCTTAAGCGAGATAAATAATAACTATATTGTTGTGTGTTGTTGTTTCCCTAGATCCACTTTGCATTTCCTCTGGTTGTAGACACCTATGTCCTATAACCCTCTATTGCTACTTCGGGTGAGACTGCACCTGCTTCGCAGGTGTTGCTGAAAGGGACAATAGTTAGGGTTTGTTGGTGCGCTATAAGAGTTGAATTGGGTCTGCCCCTGTGACAACAAATGGTTCCATTTTCGGGACCATGATCTTTTTGAGGGAATGTCAAGGTGGTTTCCATCGAAGACAAAATTTCAAAGTGGATAGAAGAAAAAGAAAAGGAATTCGCTGAAGCCCAGAAAAAGAATCCTAGCATTAATATAGAAGACTGGTTGGGAAGGTACATCTTCATTGACATACACAAGATTTTCTTTGGAGGAATGCATAAAGAGTTATATGAGTGGTTAGCCAGATTAGCAGATACCCAGTTTGAGATCATATCTAGACCACCTGTGGTTTGGACAACAATGCTGATCAAGAAGGTAAAGAGAGTTGATAACATTGTGTCTAGGGTCATGGATTTCTGGTTTGATAACACTATTGGAGGGTACATTAATGAGTTTTCTATTGATAGAGTTGAATTGTATATCCAAGAAGAGAGGTACTTATTTAAGGGACCTAGAGGGAAGTTGCTACACTTTTTAAAGTTGAGGATTAAGATGCTATTGCATGAGAAGAATATCCTAAAGATACAGTTAAGCTAATGTTCAAGAATTCAGACAATGACAGTGACACAGAGGCTGGACACACGCGTAGTGGGATACTATTTAGAGAGGTTCCTCTTGCAAACCTATTTAAGAAAAACTATGGAGATGAGAGATTCTACAGTGGAGAAGAAGCAGATCTAACATACGAAGAACATTCAAAATCCGCAAGAACAGAGGAAGTACAGACTGAAGAACTTCACCGAGGAGAACCAAAAAATTCAGGCACTATGCCTACTATCGAAGTAAGTAATATCACTCCTATTATTTTAGAAGCATTAAGTAACCAGAGTAACCAGAGTAATCGAAGTAGTTAGAGAAATTAGAGTATTGTTACAAGCAGTTTAGTACATAATCAGTCAAGAAGCCAAGGAATATCTATGCAAGATGAAATGAGGTTACTGATATTTAGAGGAGATCGATCTGAAGATCCTAATCAACATTGATTCTTATGCGAAGCTATATTGAGTATCAAGCAAGTCACCGATGAAGTTGTTAAGAGAACCCAGTTCAACACTACCTTGATGGATCATGCCCTGAACTGGTACATGAAGTTTGTTTCATGATCTGGACAACCTAAACCGTTAAATACTATCAAGATTGCGTTGAGTTCAGAATTCAAGAAACCTAAGTCGGAGTCACAATGCATTACAAAGTTGAAAGAGATCAAGAAGAAGGTCACTGAACCTGTTTGGGAGTTTGATAAGAGGTTTAAGACTCTGATAGGTCGGTTGAGTTTTCAGATTCCAGATGAACAAAATAAATAATGGTTCATTGCTACCCTCTTACCACACATCAAAGTCCCTCTGATGCAACAGAAGGTCACTTCACAGGCTGAAGCATTGTATATCGCCATGAAGCTAGAAGCAACCCCTGTAGGAGAAGCCAGCCTAGGTATGAGTCAAATCTTGAATCATTTAACTAGTTTGTCCTTACAATTCAAAGATATGAAGAAATACAAAGGAAAAGATAAGAGATAATATATCTGGTGTATCATATGTAAACCAAAGGTCCATGACAAAGAGAAATGTCCCCTATTTCATGAATACTTGGCCTTTGGAACACCTAGTCCTTTGAAGCAAGCTATTGTACCCTGGTGCGAGGTATGTAGAACGAGACGTCACCCTGGTGAATGTTATTACATGCAAAAATATGTCCAGACACCTACCAATATTTACTGCACTTTTTTTAAGTCTATGGGACATGATGAGAAGGATTGTAGGGCTTGTGATATCTTGCATGAAATATCAAGGGATGCATATAGGATTCAAAGAGAAACACAACAAGAAGGAAACATTGCGCAACTCAACTCTCCAGGAAGAGGAAAATTCAACCCTTGCAGTGGTTTCAGAGGAAGAGGAGGAGGAGGAGGTATGGGTCGAGGTAGAGGGCATATCATCTGTTATAACTACACACATCCAAGACACTTGGCAAGGGATTGTCAGAACCCTTGTACCACTTGCAACTACTGTAACTCATTTGATCATGTCATCGAAGATTGTCCAGTATTGTTGGCCAAACTCTAGGAGAGATGAGGAGGAAACCAACACGTACAATTAATATCAGCAGAATCTCGCGGTGAAGTCCCTTGAGTTGTTGTTATTACTAGAGGAGACACTGTTACAGGAGAAGACAAAGTGACTCTAGGAAATACTACAGAAGGATCAGGAATCAGAAAAGCTGTAGAGAAGGCACAGTTGTTTGATCCAAGGAGAGAGATGCATACTTTTGAGGAAGCAAGGAAATAATTTGGAGAAGGACAAGCTTCTTCATCTAAGGCAAAACCATAAGTAAGGGACTGTGGAATGCCACTGGCATTTGATCAGTCTGCTAGGAAAGGAAAATATGTAAGCAAGCTTATGGAATTCTTATGTACTTGCATTAATTTGATTAAGGATGAAAGAGATATATAAAAGCTCCAATACTTGATGAGACATTATGATATAGGAAGGGTCGATCCTTTGTTGAATAAAGAAGTACATCAAGTATATAGAAAGAGAAGGAAAAACAAACAATTACACCTTAGTGCTCAAATTAGAGACTATGATGTGGACTATGTGGTCCTCGACTTGCGATCAGAAGTCAATGTGATGACAAAGCAGAATTGGGCACTGATGGGAAAAACTAGACTAATTTACTCCCCTATCAGGCTTAGGATGGCCAATCAACAGGCGGTGAGACCCTTTGGAAGACTAGAGAATGTCCCTATAGACGTTGATGGGATAGGGACATTTGTAGACTTCGAAGTGATTGAGATAGTTGATGATAGTTGTCCTTATCCCGCACTGTTGGGAATTGATTGGGATTTTAACAATTCGACTGTTGTTGACCTAAAGAAGAGAAGAATGACCTTTGAGGGTAATGGCCTTAAATTCATCGCACCTCTGGACCCAGATGAAGGTAGCAGATACACAGAACCTATAAGGGAAGAATGCACATATGAGCTGCAGAACATCTACAAGCTGACAACAAGACAACAAGATTACATTAATCCTACAACAGATGGAAATATCAATTGGAGAAGTGAGAGCGCATGCTCATCAGATTCAGAAGAGGCATTAAAAAATTGGCAGAACAAGATGTATGAAGTATCCACACGACGATGTGCCAGGTTGACCAGAGCATTTCGTTGGATCAACACAAAAGTAAGTAGTCTTACAACATTTGATGGTTTAAATCACTTAGAGACATTTCTAGCTGAATTTGAGAAAATTGTACCAATACATTAAAGGATGTTGGCACTGGATGAGGTATTGAAAGCCACACCAACTAGATGGTGGGGAGAACATAAGAAGAACATCGCGGAGTGGACACAGTGTCGCACCTTATTGATACTACGCTATTCAGAACAAGTTGAAGGATACGAAGTTCGCTACACAGGTCAGAGCCGTCTTAAGGACCATGTGCGAAGTTGTGAGGAGGCCTGGAGAAACATTCCTAAAGAACAGTGGGTGCACAATTTCATTAACACATTGGATACTACACCTATCAACTGGTATGTGCATGCAGAATTGCGCCTCATCACTACAGACTGGTATGCAATGACTCAGAACTTTATAGTTACGTTCTTATTTGAAAGTTAGTACCATACAGTAGAACAAGATTTGCAAATTGTAAGACAAAAGGTCTTTGAGGAGGCACCTAACCTCCCTTTTGAGCAAGAAGAAGACGAATGGATTGCGCCTCTTCAACAGTTACAGGATTGCTACAATATTAATGCTGATGAGGATGATGACCCTAGAAATGTAAAAATTGCAGAAACTGAAGATCACAAAGACGTAGAAGGACTTGGGATTGAATAAACCTTTGTTGGACAACCCATTAAAATCAAGAAAGTTAATATTGGAACAGAGCAAGCACCTAAGTTGGCCAATGTGGGAGACTATTGGGATGATGCTACTATCAACAAGATTACAGAGTTATTGTATGAATATCATGACTTGTTTCCAACCAAGTTCACATACATAAAGGGCATTAAAGGGACCATGGGAGAAATGAAGATCCCCTTGAGACCAGATGCAAGACCTATCAAGCAGAGACATTACAGACCGAATCCCAAATATAAGTTGAAAGTTAGGATTGAATTGGACAGAATGTTGGAAGCAGGAATCATAGAACATATTGAAGAATTTGAATGGATTAGCCCTATGGTGGTCCAAGATAAGAAGACAAGAGAAATCAGGATTTGTGTAGATCTAAGGAAACTGAATGATGCATGCCTACATGACCCTTTCCCTACAACCTTTATTGATGAAGTTCTAGATAATGTAGGAGGATAGGAGGTCTACTCATTCACAGACGGATTTTCAGGTTATCATCAGAATGGAATTTCTAAGGAAGACCGAGACAAGACCACATTTGCAACAAAATGGGGGTCGTTCCAGTATATTGTGATGCCTTTCATCCTAAAGAACGCACCAACCATCTTTTCCAGGGTGGTAGTCAAAGCATTTAAGGAATTTCTACATAAGTTCTTGGAAGCCTATTCTGATGATTGGATTGTCTTTATCTTACTGAAAGACAATATTGAATGTTTAAGATTGATGTTAGATAATTATAGGCAATGTCAGATTGCCGAATTTAAAAAACTGTATTTACTTTTCACCCTTTGGAGTGCTGCTAGGGCATATTGTGTGTAAGCAGGGATTGTTGGTAGATCCTTCCAAGATTGTCATCATTGTTGATATACCTCCCCCTACTTCGGTCAGACAGCTACGCACTGCATTGGGGCACACTGGATACTACATAAATTTCATCAAGGGTTATACACATATAAAAAAACCTATGGAGAAGCTATTAAAGAAAGACAGTAAGTTCCAATGGACAGAAGAATGCCATCAGAGCTTCGACACATTAAAGAAGAAAATGGTCACTGCACCAATCTTGGTTTTTCCAGATTGGAGTAAGGAGTTCAATGTTCATGTCGATGCCTCACCCATTGCATTAGGAGCAGTTTTAGCACAACCGGGTTCATGAGACATTGACCACCCTATAGCCTTTGCGAGTATGAAGCTTTCTACAACTAAGAGGAACTATACCACTATCGAAAGAGAAGGTTTAGCTATGGTGTATGTGAAAAAATTTAGACACTATTTGTTGGGAGGACATTTTAAGATGTTCACTGATCACTCTGCATTGAAATACTTAGTCAACAAGCCAACGTTGGGGGGGGAGAATATGCAGATGGCTACTGTTATTCCAGGAATATGACTTTGAGATTGTGGTTAAGCCATGGAGAATGAATAAAGGACCTAGCCTCTTATCTGTTGGTCACTATAATTGCTTATTTAATTAAACAATCAAGTGCTACATAAATTGTCAACCTAGGGAAGTCTGTTTATTTCAAAGGTAATCACACACTATATATGCTCAATCTCAAAAGCAACCTAGAGTTGTAGTAAAAATATATTCATCACACTTTGCCTTGAACAAACTGAAGTTCTAACTTGAATTACAGGAAAGCAACCTACCTATTGCAGAGTTCAAAGTTTAAAGAAATGATTAATTAAATAATCATGGATTACATTTAAAATAACAACAAGATGCTGCAACAGGAAAGACCAACTATCTTGTAACAGAGAACACGACCCTATTCTCCAAGCAGGAATCTTCAACACCTGTTTCCGATCATCACACTTCATGAACTCATTGGTTAACTGAAATAATTGACACACACGGAAGGCTAACTATCTCTAACAGAGAACAAGACCCTATTCCCCAGGCAAGAATCTTCAACACCTATTTCTGGTCATCACACTTTCATAAACTCATTGCTAATTGAAATGATTGACACACACTGAAGGCTATCTATCTTTTAACAGAGAACATGACCCTATTCCCCAAGCAGGAATCTTTAGCACCTGTCCCTAATTATCACACTTTCATAAATTCGCCAAACATGAATGCTAACTAGAATGATTAACAGTTACCCAAGCATGAATCATATGAAAACAATGTAACAACCAGTAAAACATAGTTTCAACAAAACAAAGTTCAGTAAAGTAGTGTTTCAGCAAAATAGAATTTAATCAAGGCATGAACATAAATGACACTAACACACTACAAATCTAACGGGTGAATCTTGTGAAGAAGGTGGGCCCTCCCTTCTCACAAGATTCCCCTGAAACGAAAGGAACTAGAGAGAAATGCTCAGAACAATCTTTTATTCATATGTCAACTGTGTTACATTACAATCTGAAATAAAACACGTCCCTCTCTGTAAATCCTTTCTTAGTTCAGAAGAAGGTCCTCTCTAATGATGATTTCCTCTTATTTAAAGAGGAGAATCCCCTCGATACAATTTGATCATCAAATTACATTTGCACATCTCCATCCTATTCTTAGTCAGATCCGATTTCTATACTAGAATAGGGTATCCTAGTCTCCCGCAACAGAATGCTATTACAAGTGCTGAGTGAGGTGTTGTTGTTGCGGCTGGAGTAACAACTTCTTTATTTGTCTTCTTGTTACTGCTGTTGTATGCTGTTTCAGCCACGGGATTTGCGTTCTAACTGTTTCAGCAACTTGGTCTCAGGCGACAACGATGGTTAATGCTAGCTCAAGGTGCAGCTGTTGTGGTCAATGTAACAATTTTGTGTTGTTGTTTCAGCATCATAGACCACAGAGGGTGTAATAGATTCTTCTATGTGAGTTGTTGTTTCAGCATTGTAGACCATGGACTGTGTAACAACTTCTTCTGTGTGAGTTGTTGTTTCAACACCGTTGACCACAGAGAGTGTAGCATCTTCTTCTGTGTGAGTTATTGTTTCAGCATCGTAGACCACGGAGAGTGTAACAACTTCTTCTGTGTGAGTTGCTGTTTCAGTATCATAGTCCACAGACTGTTTCAGCCACAGGGTTTGCGTGCTTTGATTGTTTCAGCAACAAGCCTCAATGCTAATCTGCAGTTCGAACTGTTTCAACACTTATACATTTCTGATTAATGGTTAAGTACGAGAGTAATGTAAAATTATATGCAAAACAGATTAAACATATAGTAAAGAGAAGAAACGTTGTATACCTTTGGAGAGATAGGGTAATGTGATAATATAAATTTAATGTGAGTGGAAAAAGGGTGTAATGGTAGCAAAAGGTGTGAGCAAAAAGGTACATTGTATGGTCCTAACATCCCCCCCAACTTAAAATGTTGCGTGTCCTCAGGCAACTTCACTCTAAATCAGAATCTGAATACCGACTCTGAGCGTGCAAGTTACTCAAGCAATAGCTGTGGAAGGTGATGTCTGTTGGATATCTGAACCATTGAACGTGTTGTAACCTTTGCCAAGCTGCTGTTTCAGCCTTCTTGGGCAACTTATAATGGACTTGATATTTCTCTGCTGGCATCCAAAGGATAGGAAAATGAAACTGATACCCTATCCAACTTTCAGCACATTGCTGAACACACTTGATGTAGCTAGGTACCCTGGAGATTGCTATCTCAAGATTAGTGGGGCTAAAAGGATTGTGTTCCTGTCTTTTCCCAGAGATTGTTGCCAAAACATGTTATTTTCCTGTAGGGCAGCAATCTCTGTGGATTTAATGAAATGTTGACACTCCTGAAACACTGATGTCTGTAATTGCTGAATGTGTTGAGTCATCCCTGGTTTCTTTAAAAATTGATAATATTCTGTAACAAAGGTGGCAACATTTTGTGGTTCTGGCCTTATCCAGAGAAGGTGATTATCCTCGTTATGCTTGGAAGCTAGGAAGTCATCCTGCCATATAATATGATTGTTGAGGAATGAGGTGAGTGCCCGAATCTGGATGTCACCGACAAGAGGGTTAAGGTTAAGCTGTCGGTTCTCAGGGATGGCCTCATTATGAAAATATGCCTCACAGAGGAGGTGCTGATCCATAACAGAGGCTTCTGCAAAGGTTTTAACAAAATCTGCTGGATTTAACACTGCATGGGGTTTGCCTTCTTTGACTGATTTGATCTGAAACCATGTAAGTCGTTCCATGAGGAATAGAGAGTAATTGCAGGATGGTTTCCTTGCAGCCAACAACTTTTGTGCCAAGTCAAATATCAGGAGCAATCTGCCTTTTAGCTCTTTATTCTGT